>PVKH010033179.1:0-12050 GCA_004027955.1 Chaetophractus vellerosus | reverse complement strand
AGATAGCTCAGTGGATAAAGAGCTCGCTGGGAAACCACATGGGAGGCCCTGGGTTCGGTTCCCGGGGACCTCTCCTAGCGGGCAGACCGCCTTGAGAATGGCAAGCCGCCATGGGCGGGCCGGAGCCGCCGTGGGCAGGGCAAAAAGCTGCCATGGACAGGGCAAAAGCCGCCACGGGCAGGGCAGGTCGCCTGCAAATCGAGCACAGCCAGCCACCCGCGAACTGAAAAGCCGGCCGTGATGGAAGCAGAAGCCGCCCACAAGCGGGGAAAGCCGCGCCTGTGCAGTGACCAAGTCTCGGCGCGTCCCCGCAACGGGGGGGAGGGGAGATATGTAATAAAATAAATAAATCTTTAAAAAAAAAAAAATAGCAAACCAAGCATAGTCTCTAACCGCAAGGATTTTACAGCCATAAAAACAAGCAGTTAAAACAGGGAGACAACACTACAGGGCTAAGGTGGCTGAATAGGAGGGGCATCCAGCAGCCTGGAAGAGTGAGTAGAGGAAAGGAAAGGAAAGGAAGCTATAATGAGACAGGAAGGATGGGTGGGTTGGGAATGGAGGTTGGGAAGGTATTCCAGGCACGGCTTTTTTTTTTTTTTTAAGTGGTTACAAGGCTCACACCTATGACAGTTTCCTCATTAGATTCTCCTCACGGTTCTTCACAAACAAGGAAGCAGAAAACAGTCACAGGCTTGATGAGACATCCGTTTGGCAGGCAGCTAATCTGAAAAGATAAATTCTTAACCAACAGTTCTCTCAGCTTAGGTTTGTTACATTGGGAGTCTTAAGAAAGCAAGCCAGTGTTTCGTAAACTCTTAAATGTTCCCAGTAAGTGCCACTTTAATGTCAAAGTGTTTCATTTGTTAAACATTGAGAAGCTGCTCTGTACCAGGCAGCAAACCTGACACCAGTCATTAACGACACAATGATAAGTACAAGGACGATACAGGTGCAAAGTAGAAAATGTCCAGGGAACTTAGTTGGGTAAGGGAGAAGCAGCCAATCTGGGGGAGGAGGTTAGAAAGGCTCCCCAGCTCATTCCATCACATTTTTCTCCCTCAGCCACTCCGAGCCACGAGTGAAATATGTGTTCTGTGCTCTTCATTTGTTTCACCCCACGTCATCAGTGAAATCAGGAAGTTCTACTTCAGCCCATTGTGTTTAGCCACTACCATAAAATGGGAATAAGAGAACCAGTTATTTCTTGTGATCAGTAACTAATAACTTTGCAAGAGTAGAACAGAAGTGGAATCTAACTTCCTGAATATTTATGAGATTTTAATATATGATACTTTGTAATTATGCATCTGTTGCGTGGAAAGTTTAGATAGAGGCATAGCACAGTTTGTCAAGTAGAGCAGGATGCCCATTGCACGGAGTAAGGAAAGCCCTATTAGTACATCATCAACCTGCTTAGTAGACCTAGATGAGCCACTGCAGTTTAGTTACTACTTGTCTCTGTAATTATGGGAACACATAATTCAGCTTCCTACCTACTTTCTGAAATGTAACAATTCCAAATGATACCAATTTACATCCGTGTATATATATATGAAATGAATATTTCATTGTGTCTTATAGTGATAGTTACCCTTTATTGAGTGCCTATTATGTGCAGGCATTGTGCTAGGTAGTTTGCTACATTAACTCACATCTCATATCTATTAGCTAAAATAGGTATTATAGTCCTGATCATTCATTCATTCATTCATTCCTTTCTTCATTTATTCATTCTTTCAATAAATACTTTGGTCTCAGGTGCTAGGGAATATATTGGTGAGCAAACAGTCCCCAAATCCATACCTTCATGAGGCTGACATTTTTGTGAGGGGAATAGAAAAAGAAAAATGAAGCTCAAAGGGTTAAGACACCAGGCCAAGATTACCCAACTAGTAAGCCGGGAGGCAGGAATCCAACTGAGAACTTCCTGTTTTGAAACCAGTGTCCTTTGTACTGTATTGCCAGTATATCCATTGGTAAAGCATTGCCAAACACTTCTTTGATGCAAAGCTTAAATTTGAGGCAGAGAGTCAAATGCCATATTTTCTTGATTCTATCAGTTCCATTGATGATGTATGACTCACCACACATCAATTTGATGGCAATGGAGGAGGGATAGAACTTCACTATTGGACAGAAACATTTTTAATTTACGTCTCAGTTCTAGAAGCATTAACATGATTTTTTTGAAATGGAAACTGAGAATCCAGGAATATGATCTTTAAAAAGTTGTGAATGAGGAACTAAATCCCCAATATTAAACTATCTAGAGTCAAAAAGGCTCTTGGCAAAGGGTAGCAGTTATAACTGCACTCAGTTATTTAAGCCTATTACATACAGCACAGCAGCAATTAATGCAAATTTTAATTATGTAGACTTGAAATAGGAAAAAGGAAATAAGTCCCCCTTTATGCACAATTTGAACTTATAAGAATCTTTAAATTTATTCCTACAAAGAAATTAGCTATTAATTGAGTAATATTTTCATTGTGTCCTATCTTCAGGAACACGACTCTTGCATAAAATTCATTCACCTCTGATATCCCTATTGGTCAGAATACTCCTGTGTGTATTTTCTTCATCTTTAGTTCAGCTCACCGGGGGGATTTGAAGACTCTGTAGTCCTTGGTGTCAAGGAGGAAAGAAACAATCTCTGCCTGCCTCTTACTCTCACTCTCTCATTCAAGGGGTAAATATCTCTGAACTGAGACACTGGATTGCAAATCTATGTTACCCTTCTTCTTATAGGGTTACAATATTCCAAGCCAGGACCTAGATGTTGAGAGCATTAGGTAGAATCCATGTGGAGTTATTTGGGTGTTTCTCCTTTTTTCTCTATTTTGTACAGATGTGCACCAGGATATTTTGGGAATCCCCAGAAATTTGGAGGTAACTGCCAGCCGTGCAACTGTAACAACAATGGCCATTTGGGCAGTTGTGACCCTCTAACTGGAGGTAAGGTTGACTCACATGTCTCTTCAATGGTATTTATAAAATTGGCATAAAATAGCAGGCTAAGAACCTGAGCAAAAATTTTCAGGAAGCATAATAAACAATTCCAACTAACAAATCATCCCCTTGTTTTGACAACCCTGGAATGCTTAGGTAGTATTTACAGCTTTGGTGAATTTTAACTTACTTCAATTAGGTTTTTTTTTTTCAAGTAAATTGTTTTTAAAAACTCAACTAGTTATAGCCAAAATAACATCAGACCCTACTTTAGTGCTTTTGCTGAGATCTCCCTTTGACGCTGTAAGATTATCATCTTACAACTTTTTTCATGTGTCTGTCTGAAGAAATCAAAGTGCTCTTTCTCCTGTAACAATAAATGTTCTATGGTGTGGTGGTATAATGGGAATGGATTTTACTGGGAGCTATTATAGGTTCATTAGGAACAAATAGGAATGAAAAGGAAGGCTGTCATCTTCCTTCTTCGACAAAAATATTAATGTGATTTATGCCATCAATGTAGTGTTACACCAAACCATTAGTAAAATCCTTCGTGTTGTGTTTATAGATAAGATGAAGAACTAAAACCTGGATGTGTGGATTAGATCTGGTTAAATGACTATTTCCAAAAGAATTAGAGGAAATGGATTCATATTGGTCTAGAATGAGGAATCTGTTGTCATGCCTCAGAATTTTATCCTTGGCTCCATCTTGTTCCCCATTTTTACCTGGATGGAAATATAGAAGGCATACCTACCCAGGTATCAGATGACTCAAAGTCAGGAAGAATGGCAGATGCCTGTATGACACATTCAGAATACAAGAGGACCTCAACATTGTCCTTTTGGAATGAATGGCTAAGTCCAAGCAGACAAAATCATGTTAGGGATAAATGTGATAAGTGAATGGAATAAATATCAGCCTTTAAGTATGCGATGAGTGAACTGTGGCTTAGCAGCAGGAGGTATAAAAAAGCTAAAGGTTTAGTCATCAGTATGTTCAATATGGCTCAAAAGTGTGATTGTGACTTTAAGATGCCTCATACTCTCTTCTCTGGGTTCTTCCTTGTGTCAAAATTCAAGAGGTCTACCATTCCGTTCCACACTGTCCATGGTAACGCCTCACCTAGATTTTGATCAGAAAGAGGGTAAGACTGTGAAGGGACTTGGAACGTGTTACATGAGGAAGGATTGGACCTGAGGCCATGAAAACAAGATTGGAAAGGACCTTTTGAAAAGCTGGTGTATGGGAGAAGGTTTAGGCTTTTTTTATCTGGATAAGAGGGAGATCGGTTTTAAACCATTTTAAGGAAAAACTGTCAAATGTTTAAAGCTGTTTAAAAATGAAAGACTTTTATAAAGAATGCGAGTTCTCTCACTGGAGGTATTCAGGGAGAAGTGTTAACATCACAGTGAGCTTATTCATGAGGTTAATGCCTCTTCAACCCTTTCCCCACTTACTTCTATAACAAAAATAAGCCATCTGAAACGTTCTGAAATGTTCTAAAAATGGAAGAAAATGTTCTCAAATAGGACTTGTTTGTGCCTGTGAGCTTTTCTCACTGCCCCCCACCCCCAATTAATAATGTCCAAATTTCTTGGTTGTTAAAACTCAAACTTGTTGAGAAAATTGCACTGATAAATCAATCACCCACGGAAGCCAAGTCCCCTGTGGCCTGTCCTTGGTACTGTGGGAGATTGTGAAGGAGATAAAACCATGATTCCTGGCTGTAAGGCATTTATGGTCTAATTTAGCAAATAAGAGTACTCAGTGAATGTTTGTTGTATATTCTTGAATGATACTGGAAGAATCGTGAACAGGTATATAAGAGAATGCCAAATGAAGAAAAGCCTTAACACTAATGATTAGGAGTTTTAACTCGATGAGAATGACACCTGGAAGCCACTGTCAAGTTCAGTGAAGGATAGTTTAAATAATCAGAGTGATTCCTGAGGAAGATAACCTTTTATAGAGAAAACCCTCAATAGAAAAGAAACTGGGTATATAATAGGGCAGAATTGGCATCAGGGTAGCCACAAAAGAAGTTCCCACAGCAATCCTGCCCAGAGATGAGAGCGCTCCTGGAGCAATGGAGTGGGTGAGAAAGGAAAGGGGAAGAGCCAGCGATGCTGGATCATTGGGTGACTAAAATTTTCCAAAGCCAGTTCCTCTAAAAACCAGATGAAAATCCAGATGAAGAATTGTTTTACCAACAAAGTCTTCTTTGGTTATGTACTGATTTTAGACTGCATAAACCTAAACCAAGAACCCAAAGATGGAGGCCCTGGAGAAGAATGTGATGGTAAGAAAAGAAAAACCCTCTCTCCATTCCAAGTTGTGGGGTTCAGCTCAAGATACCTGAGGCCCATGCTGAAACATCCCAGTCTGGGAAAGCATGGCGGGAATAGGTGTGGGGAGAGGTTGGTAGAGGTGGGGCGACTTTCGGGTCAGGTCTGAGTCAGATAGGCCTAGGGCCAAATCCATCTCTGTCAACTATTAGCTGTATGACCTTGGACAAGCAACCTTATATCCCCAAGCCTCAGTTTCATCATTTGTGAAATGGACATAGTAACTATACTAACCTCATACAGTTGTTAGGAAAATGCTTGTAAATCCCTTATCACGGTGTCTGGTAAATAGTATTCAGTCTCTGTATAAAGCTATTTATTATTATTCTCCACACACACAAAATAAGCAATGAGCTGCTTAGAACCACCATTTCTTATAAAAGTGCTCCCTGCTATGGATCTCCCCTTTTCAGAATCTTCATCCCTCCCTGACAAGTCCAGGATTGAGATATTTGCCTGTGATAAGCTATGTATAAATTAAAGGGCTGCACAGCCCTCGTGTTCTCTCTGCTTTCCTGTGGCTCCAGCCTGCAGCACATTTGCCTTTGATTGTGACCCCTACAGATTGTGACAGCTGTGTGATGACGCTCCTGGACGACCTGGCCACCATGGGCAATGAGCTGCACCTGGTCAAATCTCAGCTGCAGGGCATCAGTGCCAGCGCCGGTGCTCTGGAGCAGATGAGGCACTTGGATACCCAGACCAAGGACCTCAGGGTAAATGCCCTGTGGGTCCAGCAGTTGCCCAGCCCAGAGGAGACACTTGGTGAACAGATGCTGCCAGAGAATAAATACTCCGCAGGAGAGGGGAGAGAGTGGTCTTTTTCAAAGCTCAGGGGGAGTTCCCTTGTTACTCTAATCCAAATGCAGATTAGGATTTTTGCTGGTAGAAAACACTAAAGAACACACAAAACTACCACTTAGAAATGAACAATTCTTTACTTACTGAATGATTCTGGGCTAATTTTTCTCATTGAGACTTTAACTTAGTATCTCACATGCAGAAGACTCAAAACTAGCTTTGTCAAGAATTGATTTTAATGTTTAATGATATTAACATTTAGTTTGCTAGAATTTTCCAGTGAAGTATTCTGGGCCTGGAGTTTTCTTTGTTCAGTTTTTTTTGTTTTTGTTTTTAAACTATAAATTTAAATTTAAAAAAATAGCTAGGGGGCTATTCAGGTTATCTGTTTCTTCTTGAGTGATATTTAGTAGTTTGTGCCATTCAGATAATTTGTCCATTTCATCTAAGCTTTATCAATTGTATTGACATAAAATTGTTCATAATGTTCCCTTGTTATCCTTTTAATATCTGTAGGATCTGTAGTGGTTCCCTCTCTTTCATTCCTGATATTGGTTATTTATGTCTTATCTCTTTTTTCTTGATCATTCTAGCTAGAGGTTTATCAATTTTATTGCTCTTAAAGAACTTTTGGTTTCATTGATTTTTTCCTTTTTTTCTTAAGATGAAAGCTTATTTTACTTATTCAAAACTTTGTTTTCTAATGTAAGTATTTAATGCTATAAATCTCCCCCTAAGCACTGCTTTACCTATGTTTTCACAATTTTTCAAATGTTATATTGTCATTTTCACTCAATTCAAACATTTTCTAATTTGCCTGGTGACATATCTTTGACCCATGAGTGTTCTTTAATTACCAAGTCAGGGATTTTCCAGGTATCTTTCTGTTGTTCATTTCTAATTTAACTTTGTTATGATCAGAGAACATACTTATATAATTTCAATTATTTTAAACATGTTGAGGTTTGTTTCACAGCCCAGAATATGGTCCATTTTGTAGAATGTTCCCTGTGTCCTCAGGAAAAAGGTAGCTGGGAGGTTATCCTGAGAAGAATGGGGACAAAAGTGCCCTACAGGGCTGGAGGCTCCCTGGGGAACACCATGGCTCCTCTGCCCAAAATGGAGGCTGAAAAAGCCACCCGAGATTGAGCACCGCTCACTGTTGGGCAGTGGCTATATGAGAACCAGAAAAGCTACAGCTGTCAACAAACTTTACAGCTAGGACCTGCACAGGATCCACAAACCTGGATCTGGGAAAGGAGCTGTGATATCCTCAACATCCCCATAGAGCTACAAGCTCTAAGCTGCCAATATAAGACCTGGTTCTGGAGAGCAGTTGTAGCTCAAGTGGTTGCGCGCCTGCCTACCATATTGGAGGTCCCGGGTTCTATCCCTGGTACCTCCTAAAAAAAAAAAAGACCTGGTTCTGGACTAGGAGTAGGGGTGGGTAGATAGAGATAACCATAAGATCTCTAGATAGGGAAGGGACAATGCATAGAGGAAATAAAAAACATCTCATTCATAATGAGCCTCCAAATATTTTTATAGTCAGATAAGCAGTAGTCAAGAGTCAAACCTCAACACATTTAAAGTGAACCTGAGTTCACTTTAGATAAAATATAAATGATAGGACAATCTGAAAATTACTTTGAGGAATAGCAGCCAATAGAAAGAACAAGAAATTAGGAAGAGAAGAAAAATACCAGAAATCAAACAAGAAGAGGTAAATATGAAAAGATTGAATTTTAAAATGTGGAAATGAAAAAAATATACTCTCTGAAATAAAAGATCTCAGTATATGGCATCAGCTCTAGATTAGACACAGTAAGAGAGGCTTTGGGGAAAGCTTAATAGATGCTTTTGAAATGAGGGCTTGATTCTAAATGCTTAAGTGTCTAAAGCTGACTAGTTATAGCAAAAAAATGATTCTAGAAAAAATGGCTCTTTTCTATTCCTTCAGGGAAATTTTCGTCCATGGTGTACAGGCTTAATAATAGAGGAGAAAAAAAGTCCTTTATATTTTGAGAGAAAAAGAAGCCACTTCGGTTATTCTGATTTAATCAATAACAGCCTGACACTCCTGCAGTAATGCAAGGGAACTAGCATTTCTGCACATTTTACTATGTGCCAGGCTCTGTGTGAAATGCTTTAAGCCTCACAACATCCCTATGAAGAAAGGAGGGTTATTTTCATTTAACAGGGTTGGGGAAGTTAAACAACTTGCCCCAAATCAGACAGCTAGTACATGGTAGTTCTAGATGGTGTCAAACCAAGATAAAATTCTAAAGGCCATGCTTTTCCCACTACCCTCCAGTTCAGGCATCCTACCAACATTCTTTATAATTATGCCTCAGTTTTCCCCTAGTAAAATTAAAATAGAAATATCTTCTTGCTATGTCACAGCAATATTGTGAGAATTCAATAGGGATAAGTATAAGAAGATTAACATTTTTGCGTACTTGTGTATACATGATGTTTTACAAGGCATTATCTAATTTATCATCAAAACCCACCCTCACCTTAATATTGTAATCCCCAATTCCTGATGAAGGAACTATGGCTCAGTGAGGCTCAATTAGGAAGTAGTGTACCTAGGGTTTGGACATAAGTCTTTTTTAGCTCTAAAGTCTGTGTCTTTTACTCAGTACTGGCTGTCAAATGTAAATGTAGGTAATAGTATCACTTTTCTTCTGGTAAAATTTTTAAGGTATTAATGATTTTTTTTACCCAAGAAATTGGAAATAATTCCCACTATGGATATTATGTGCAGCAATGCCACCTCTAAATTGAATGAGGCATTTTGGACAGGGCACCAGGATTCTGGTCCTGGAACAGTCACTCATCAGTATATGGCCATGGACAAGTCAGCCAACTTCTTTGTGCTTCCATCTTCTCATTTGTAAAATGAGGGTATTCAACTAAATGAATTATCAGTTCCCTCCAGCACTAAAATTCTTTGAATCTAATGCTTCCTTCAATAAAGGAGCCATATGTCCTCCTCTTAATATTATTAGGTTAAGTATAAGTAAAAAGAAAAAAAGCAACTGAATTTATTATAGAACCTGGAAATTGGTAGCTCAGGTAAGTGTTATTACCCTCATTTCTATATCTGTAATTCCAGTAAAGATTCTCTGTCCCTTCTCATTTTGCTACTTTATTTTACAGCCATATCCAAGTTACATTGGAAAGTAGATTCTTCATGTAGCATATTTCAAAGAACCACATTTTGATTCTTCTGGAACCAGCACTGGTCTTGCTAAATGAATCTTTTCATATCATTGCCAAGTTGTACCAGGTTGATAGGACTTATAATTTCTATTCTAAATATATACTCATGGAAATAAAAGGTTTCAGTAGATGACATCAGCTCTAGTCATCAAGAAAATAAAGTACAAGTGATTAACTTTGTACTTTATTTTCAGAATCAGTTACTTAACTACCGTTCTGCCATATCAAATCATGGATCAAAAATGGATGGCCTGGAAAAAGAACTGAGCAATTTAAATCGTGAATTTGAGACTTTGCAAGAAAAGGTAATATGTTAGGTCAATGATCTCACTTATTTTTTCTTGCTTTCAAAATATTGTTAGTTTTTACCACCTCCTCTCCCACATCAACTTAACTTGTGGCTAACCAATTTGTTTTTCATATAGGTTCAAATAAATTCCAGAAAAACACAAACATTATATAATAATGTTGATCGGACAACCCAAAGTGCAAAAGAGCTGGACACAAAGATTAAAAATGTCATCAGGAATGTGCACAGTAAGAAGAGTTACTCATTCTAATTAAATATCTTTTATTACATAGCCTTTGTTGTACACTGAATTTCCCTTTCAGAGTTCAACATTATGAAAAAGATCCTCCAGTGATACTAAAAGCTAATATGAACCCTCTATCCAAGTCTCTGCCTTATTTTTGTAAATAGTCTACTGGAGCTCAGAATTCCCAGTTTAATAAACTATTTAATGTTTTCTAGTTCTCTTAAAGCAGATATCCGGGGCAGATGGAGAAGGAAACAACCTGCCGCAAGGTGATTTTTCCAGCAAGTTGGCCGAAGCGGAACGCTTAATGAGGGAATTGCGAAACCGTAACTTTGGAAAGCACCTGAGAGAAGCAGAAACTGAGAAAAAAGAAGCTCAACTCTGTAAGGAACTCCCCAAATTCTTAGATTCATTCTATTCTAATTGGTCCAAAATAGTGTGCAAAGTACAACATAGAACTCCCAATTGCAGATGGACGGTCTTATCCCCAGAGGAGATGAAATCTTTTCTCCAAGTTACCAAGAGATTACAGAATATAACATCTTACCATCATACAAAAAAAGTTTCTTCTCCTAAAATATTGATATTGATACCTCTTTTTCCTCTTTAACTGCCTTTTTGTTCTTCTAACTTTCTCATTATATCTTTCTTTAACTGTCACCTATGACCACTGGATTTTTGAATCACAAATTAAAATTAGCTCTATCTTTACAAAAGTAAAAAAAAATAGATATACTAGAAAGTAACTGATTACATCTAAGGGAAAATTCCTCATTAGTTCAAAACTGTGAGAAATATTCTATTAATTTGGTATGTATTTTTCAAATACTGATATTTATTCTCCAGTAAAATGACAGATCAATGATTAATATACAGATAGTAGCCCTTTTCTTTTGGCACTTGTATTATTTAAATTTGATGTTAGCCTTGGATTTTAATGGTCAGGAGACAGTATCAGTAGAGGCAGGGCTACTTCAAGTCCCAAGCCTGCTTGGTCGTGTAAGCTTGGGTAGATCACCTCATTTCCCTGCGCCCCCATTTCTGTATCTGAAACATGAGAATGACAATCACCATTTTCATGTGGTCCTCATGAAAGTTAAATGAGCAGTGTGTGAAATACCCATAGCAGGTGTTGTGGGAATGAGCCTTTTCCTTTCCCGTTCCCTCCGAAGTTCAAGGAAAGCAATGACATCAGTAGATACCCAACTCAGTCTCCGGCTATAGTCTATAAATTAGCTGCGATACATTCATCCGTGGATGTGGAAAACATAAAGTGATTTCTTACAGTGCTGAATCGGATAAAGAGCTGGCTGGAAACCCACCAGATGGAGAACAGTGGCCTCGTTAAGAGTATACGGGATTCTATAAATGAATACGAAGCCAAACTTGGTGACCTTCGTGCAGCACTAAGGGAGGCAACTGCCCAAGCAAAGCAGGCCGCAGGCTTCAACCAGGAGAACGAGAGGGCTTTGGAGACCATTAAGGTGAGTCCACAGTTGGAATCTGCACACTTTCATTAGGGGTGAGCGTGAGGGAAGCAAGGTTCTTTATTACTGATAAACTGGCATAAGAGAGTCCTATCCATAAGTCTGGTTATATCATTTCAAACTCTAATCAAAGAGGAATGAGGCATTAAATGCAAAACAGAAGTTGTTTCTATTGCTCAGCTACCAGAATAGATTCCAAACTTAAACCACAGACAAAGCTGTTTCACCCCCACCTACTCCTGGCTGAAAGAATATTCGAGGAACAAGGCAGCCAAGTAGACAAGTTAAACTAAGGTAAAAATTAATTCAAAGTGTGTACTCCGTTTTTGATAGCTTCCTTTTTGTGTCAGATGTGTAAACATCATTCATAATCACCAACAAGGGCATGTTTTTTTTTAAATATAGTTTTTTTAATTTTTTTAAAAGATACTTAGATTACATAAATATTACATAAAAAATAAGGGGATTCCCATATGCTCTGCTCCCAACCGCTCCCACATTTGCCCACATTAACAACATCCTTCATTAGTGTGGTACATTTGTTACAATTGGTGAACACATTTTGGAGCATTGCCACTAAGTGTGGATTATAGTTTGTTTACATTGTAGTTTACACTCTCTCCCGCACAATTTTGTAAGTTATGACCAGATATGTAATGGCTCAACGAAGGCATCTTAAACCATTACCTGCTTATTAG
>PVKH010033178.1:0-12054 GCA_004027955.1 Chaetophractus vellerosus | reverse complement strand
TGTGTTTTTTCTAAATAGTTTCCTTTTTATTTTGCATCAGCATCCATAATCCTTTTTGAATGAACTTTTGTTTAAGTCCTTAAGTATAAAACAAGGCTCATTTTCTCTGCATATGGATGTCCAGTTGTTCCACCATAATTTGTTGAAAAGATTCTCTTTTCTTGAGTGAAATGTGTATATTTCTTTGCACAGATTTAGTTGACAAGTTTGTGTGCATCAAATTCTGGACTCTCTAGGTTAGTCCATTGGTCTACTTGTCCATCTTTATGAAGATATCACACTGGATTGATTACTGCAGTTTTATAACATGCCTTGAAATCAGACAGTGTAATTTCTCCAAACTTGTTCTTTTATACAATTGTGTAAGGTAATCTAGATCCTTTGGGTTTCCATATAAATATTAGAATAAGATTTACATTTCTGGGGGTAAAAAAAACCTGCTCAAATATTTGGTGTCATTGCATTGAATCTAAAGATTAATTAAAGTATTAGCACCTTAATAAAGTTGTTTCATTTGATCTTTGAGCACAGCATTTCACTCCATTAATTAAGATATTCTTTAATTTCTCTTGGAGTAATTCTTTTCATTTTTAGAGTATTTATTCAGTATATATTTTGCCACATTTATCCTTAAATATTTCATATTATTATGCCTTTATGAATGAGCTTTAAAATTCAATTTCTGGTTTTGTGTTACTAGTATATAAATTACAATTTTTAAAAATAAAAATTTATTCAATTATATCATTCATACATGATCATACATAAACAATAAATGTATAGTAAAATCTGTGAATTTCTAAAACAGACATGTATATCATCATATAAGACTCCCATGAAACTCCCTATCACTACCACCTTGAATGTTATGAAACATTTGTTACAATCTATGAAAGAGCATCATTAAAATATTAATACAAACCGTACCCCATATATTCCATTTTGTGAAAAAAGTTACAATTTTTATATATTGATCTTTTTTCCACAGCCCTGCTATACTGATTTAATAAGAAAATCATCCAGATTGAATAGGAAGAAGTCAAATCCTGCTTGTATTTACAGATGTAATTATTGCCTGTAGAAAATTCTAACTAATATAAGAAAAAGCTACAATATTTGATAAGTATCAGAGAAATGCTGACCTAATAGAGTGTGTTCAAATGTATTCTTTTTTATCTTTTTTCTGGATATTCTGTAAAATTAGTATGGCTTCTTCTTTAATGCTTGGTAAAACTCACTAATGAAGCTATGTGGAGAGTAGCTGTCCTCTTGGGAATATTTGAAATAACAAATCCAATTTATTAAATATATACAGAAAAAAGCAAAAGAAAAAGTAATGATATACAGAGAACTATTAGGATTACTAGTATTTATTTTTAATGAGCTTTGGTTATTTAAAAGATTTCATGACTTTGTCTATTCTAAGGTTTTAAATTTATTGCCCTTACTGTGTTCATAATAATCTCTTATTTTCCTTTTAAAATGTGTCAAATGTTTAATATCATTTTTCAATAAAAATTAAATTTGGTAATCAATGATCTTGGTATCAAGAGACAGGAAAATAAAAGCAAATTAAGTTCAAATAATATAGGGATAATATATAAGAAAAATAAGAATTCAATGGTATAAATATTTTGCCACATTTACCCTTAATTATTTCATATTATTTTGCCTTTAAGAATGACCTTTAAAATTCAAATACTGGTTTTGCTTCATTGAAGCAAAAAGTTTATTCTTTGGAATGATCAAGAAACATCAGAAGACTTTAGCATAATCAATTATGAAAAGAGCATCTGGTATCCAGATGTCCTCAGAAACTCTCGATTTTGGTTTTGCATAGCTAGCAGTTTTCTGATATCTGGCTGAGACCTGTATCACAGTAATTTCCTGAATGAACCCACAACTGCATTTTATTTTATTTATTTTATTTTAAAGGTTTATTTATTTTATTACATAGCTCCCCTCCCCCCGGCTGCGGCGACGCGCCGAGACTGGTCACTGCACAGGCACAGCTTTCCCCGCTTGTGGGCGGTTTCTGCTTCCATTCATGGCTGGCTCTCAGTTCGTGGGTGGCTGGCTGTGCTCCAATCACAGGTGACCTGTCCTGCCCGTGGTGGCTTTTGCCCTGTCCATGGCAGCATTTTGCCCTGCCCACGGTGGCTCTGACCCACCCATGGTGGCTTGCCATTCTCAAGGTGGTCTGCCTGCTAGGAGAGGTCCCCAGGAACCAAACCCAGGGCTTCCCATGTGGTATGCCAGCACCCTATCCACTGGGCTATCCAGCTGGCCCCCCAACTGCATTTTAAATCTCTTATCCATAGTAACTCCATTTTATTTTGTCTTTTTCTTAGGGCTTAGTATAAAATTTCATCATGTTTTCTACCAAAAATATTATTTGTTACCTCCAAAAACAAAACAAAATAAATTGATATAAAAGATTCATGTTTTGTTGCAAAGTATTCTCTCTTATGGGATAGGCATTTCTCCTGACCCCTTCTCAAGATCTAAAAGACTCCCATAAAATACACACATAATAACTAAGATATTAACACCATGATTATTTTTGGAGACTAGTTTCAAAAGAGGCTTCATATCACCTTGTAGTGATTGATCTGATTATGGCCACAGAAAGATAATTTGAGGACCATGAGCAGTAGCACAATAGAGTACCAAGAAGTCAAGACCCAGACCATGATGCCTAACATGTTCCAGTTTATTCAGTTCATGATCAACTTCTAGTGCAGGAGCTTGACAATGGCAACAAAAGCCATGGAGAACAATATTATGCAAGAAACTTAATTTATATGAAGTAATACATAACATAACACTAAACATTTAATAGCACCTTAAGCCTTAATGTGACTTATAAATTGCAAAAATGCAGGTCATGGCAGGTATATTACAGGTTCTAATCATTTAAAATATTTTTAAATTAGGACTTTACTCTCATATCAAATGATATTTAATGGGAGTGTGTTTTATAAATATTTTACTGTACTTAATTCCCAAAACAACCCAATGAAGTAAGTTCGTACTATTCTTATACTCATTTTATATCTGGGGGATTAGAGTCATATGAGGGTTCAATTAATTATATCAAATAATTAAGATACAAAGTAGCAGACCTAAGATATGAACTGTTACCTGATGCTAGATCCCATTCTCTTCACAGCCATGCTATGTAATCCACAGGCAAAATGCTTTCCAGCTCTTTTCTATCCCTGTAAAATGACCAGAGTGTTTTATCCATCTCTGCCACTACCTGTATAAATTTATGCATTTCCTGCTTTTTTATGCTGTATATAATTTTTATGCTGTATATAACTAATCTGTGGAAACCCAACCTCACCCTAGAATTCCACATACCCAGTGAAACTAAATATGTATTTTTGAAATAAAAAATAAATCAAGACATTTAACCAGATCAGAGATATAACCTGTTTAGTTACTAATAATTCCAATGATCTACATTTTTTTAAAGATGTACTTTTATTTATTTATATATCCTCCCCTTGCTGCTTGTTCTCACTGTGTTCATTTGCTTTGAGTTCTTCTGTGTCTGCTTGTCTCCCCCTGCTGTGACATCCCACCAAGTCAGCTCACTGTGTGGCAGCTTGCCTGCTTCATGGTGGCTTGCCTGCTTGCAGCAGCTTTGCCTGCTTCACAGTGGCTTTGCCTGCTCATGGTGGCTTGCCTGCTTCATGGCAGCTTGCCTGCTCATGAAAGCTTGCCTTCTCGAGGAGGCCCCAGGAAACAAACCCAGGGCTTCCCATGTGGTAAACCAGAGCCCTACCAATTGAGCTACAGATGGTTCCTCGGTAGCTCTACTTTTTATCATATTTCGTGTAGGTTCAGCACCTTGACTGTCTGGAAGTACAGGATTAGAGGCAGCAATAATTGGGTCTCAGATATATATAATATAAGAGCCTCCCCTTTCTGGTAATTATGTTAAAGGCACATTTTAGAGGCTGCTGTCAGAAACACTTTAGAAAGCTAATGGTTTTCTGTCCCCCATGTTGAAGGAATTAATGAGGTGAAAGAATTGCCTTCTTAGAACACACATTTAGAAGACTGCAGACATTCAGTTGTAGTATACCTGGGAGGATGGAGCTAGTATTTTGAAACCATCTCTTTTACTCATATCCAAATGCCCTCATAATCAAAATCAGGTTGTGCCTTAAAGACTGCTACTTACAATGAGTTATTGTTGTTGTTTTACAGTAAGAGAACAATAATCTGATGCCATATACAGGTGCTTAGTCTAAGTACCAGGAGGATGAACTTGCTGTCTTAGGCATCCTATTAAATTATATGTTGTTAGCATTAATCACTTCACTTTATCTGAGATTTCTTAGTCAAATTGACTTCTGCCAAGAGCAAAAGAAGTGAACTTTATATAAAGAATAAATAGATCTTACAATTCTAACTTCAGCATTATTATAAGTGAATTGCTTTGCCCAGTGTTTTGTTTCCTGACTTAAGGGGATGGCTGGAAGAACTGATGTTAGACAAAAATTAAGTATAAGAAAAATCAAACATGGGTGTTAGTATAAATTTACTCTGGGGGTCAAAGCAGTTTATAAAAGCATTTCCTCATAAATTGAGAATATCCAAAACCTGTCCTCTGTGTATGTCAAATAATCTGATGAGATAAAGAACATAAATATATGTATGAATAAATTTGTAGTAAGACTGCATAAAAAGTGTACAATATAGAGAGAACTGAAACTGTAGAAAGCCAAACTACTGGTTTAGAATATTTCTCTAATATTTGTTGGAAGCATTAAAACAACCTCAATAAATTTTAAGGAAGAGACATTTATAAAGAACTATGCATTTAAAGTAGAAGTAAACAATAAACAATAAAATGATTTTATGTATATTTGGAAATTAAAAGTTTATACCACAAAACCTCTTATATAAGAAATAAACAATACAAGAAAACATTTTGAATGCCTATAATTGATGATAATGAGCTTGTTTCAGTTCTGATGTATAAATATCTTGAAATCATCACTTCTACCCTCACAAAAGAAAATAAAGCTGAAAAACTGAATATCAAACAATCTTAGATCCTTCAGAGAGTTAGATTACAGACAAATGAGAGAGAAAGGAAAATATGAAGAATCACACTTTATCTGAAGCAGAAACCACAGCTGCAATCAGTTTGGAGAGAGAACACTAAAGGGTAATTGATGAAATGCTGGAGTCCAAGCATGGGCTAGCTTAAGAGACAAAATTTCCAGGAGATTTAACCTCCAGGAGCTCTGTCTGATTTCTACTCTGAATTTCAGAGAAAAATCCCTTTGTGTTTCCATCAGGAGAAGGGAAAATTGATAATTTTGAAATAAAACCAAGCAATCAGTTCTTATTAACAAATGTCTGTCTTCAAAGGAAACTCTTTTACCACAGCCTAAGGAAGATGTTTTTTTTTCCAGAGCCTAGCCTACTTGTGGTGGACAAACACCAAACTTCACTACTCTCTAACCATCCTATCTTGCCTAAGAGTTGAAAAAGTTTGTATGAGTTTTCTGATGCTTCACATTTCAAGAACAATTTCTATGTTCAATCTTTAATTTCACCCATTCAAGTTGCAAAAGGTGTTATTTATATACACATAATGATTAGTTATGTCCAGCATCTTTTCATCTATTTTTTTTTAAAGATTTATTTATTTTATTGCATATCTCCCCTTCCCCCCACTGCGGGGACGCGCCGAGATTGGACACTGCACAGGCGCGGCTTTCCCCGCTTGTGGGCGGTCTCTGCGTCTGTTCATGGCCAGCTTTTCAGTTCACAGGTGGCTGGCTGTGCTCCATCCGTGGGTGACGTGCCCTGTCCGTGGCGGCTCTTGCCATGTCTGTGGCACCTTCTTGCCCTGCCCACGGCGGCTCCAGCCCGCCCATGGCGGCTTGCCATTCTCAAGGCGGTCTGCCTGCTAAGAGAGGTCCCCGGGAATCGAACCCAGGGCCTCCCATGTGGTATGCCGGTGCCCTATCCACTGGGCTATCAAGCCAGCCCCTCTTTTCATCTATTATTTGCATGAAATGACTGTTGAAAGAATAGTGATGTGCAATTTTTCTTATTAATATATAAAAATTTATAATAGCAATACTATTTCTTTATAACAAGCTATTCATATATTTTTCCTCATGCACAAATTCTTTAATCAGCATATTTATAACCTCATTCTTACAGGAAAACATATCACTTTCTTGAAATCCATTTATAGTGCCTTAACATTCATAGATCATAAAAGTTGTCATATCTAACAATATTTCCAAAATTTGAAGATTTTTCTTCTATATTTCATTCCAAATATTTTGTATTTTTATATTTTGTTTAGACACCTATGATTCATTTTGAAATAATGTGTGTATAATATGTGAGGTACAGATTGAGATTCATTTTCTGTGTGTATGGATGTCCAATTGTTCCACCAATACTTGTTGAAAATATTGTTCTTTCCCTACAAAACTGTCTGCAGTCCTTTCTTTAGACTTAGTTATGCATATATGAGTGGAAATAAATCTGGACTGTCCATGCTGTTCAATTGTTCTACTTGTCTATCTTTGTGAAAGAACCATGCAGGTTAGATTACTGTAGATTTATAATATTCCTTGAAATCAGGAAGTGTAATTTCTCCAAATTTGTTCTTTTGTAAATTTGTGTAGGCCACTCTAGATGTTTTGCATTTCCATATAATCATTAGATTTTGGTTATAAAAGGAAGTTTTTTAAAAGCCAACTTGGATTCTTTGGGAGGAGAAAATTGAATCTAGGGCTTAATTTTGTGTTTTTACAAAGGTGTTTTTAAAATTTTGAATTGTATCTTTTATGAATACAGAATGTTGCTGTGGTTATTATGGTATTCTTTAATTTTCCTTTTAAAGTCATGTAGTTCTCAGTATAGATATCTTTCATATGTTTTATCATACTTCATTAACTACTATTAGGCATTTATATTAATGTATTTAAGTGTTTTATGCTTTATTATAGCATTTTAAAATTCAATTTCTGATTATTTGTTAAAATAATATTTATGATCAGTTTTTGTATGTTGATCTCAACCCCCAAAACCTGCTAATGTCAGTGATTTTAAAAACAAGCATTATTCAGTAGGAATAGGAGAAGTAAAACTGTATTTGTGGTGATATGATTGTCTAAAGAGTAAACCTGAATAAAAGGATTATAAAAAACACAAAAAAAGTAAACCTGAACTAATGTACTGAAAAGCCATTATATTTTATGGGTGTCAGAGAAATGTTGGCCTAAGAGAATGAGTTCTTATATTCTCTTCTGTTTCTTTTTCCTGTAATTGTTGGTGTAGAACTGGTATTATTTCTGTTTTAATGTTTGATGGAATTCACAAATGTAGCTATATAGAATTGAGGATTCCTTGTGAGAAGATTTGAAAGAACACATCAAATACCTTTAAGAGATATGACTATTGAAATTATTTATTATTCATTTTTAATATGTTTTGTACTTTATATCAAATTTCCAATTTTAAGTTGTTGAATTTGCTGGCCTTAATGTATTTATAGTATTCTTTTATCCTTTTAAAATCAGTTGCAACATATAATGATATTGCCTCTGTCATTATGAAATAAAATGTTTGGAAATCAGTGATCTAAGTGTTCTAGGTATCAAGATACATGAAAATAAAAGCTAACTTAATCCAAACCATATAGAGATAAGGATATAATAAAAAGAAAGAATTCAATGATGTAAATAACAATAATAAATACAGAATATCAACAAAGCCAAAATTTAGTTCTATGAAAGGATTAATAAAAGCAGAAGCATTTAGTGTGATTAATCATAAAAAAATGAGAAAACACACAAATTACCTATATGACTGAACATTTTTTTTTTAAATAACAGGGATGTGGATTGAACCCAGTACCTCGTATGTGGGAAATCTTTTCTCAAAAAATGAGCTATACTGGCATCTCTGAGGTTTTTTTTTTAAATTGTTTTTGTAGCAAGGAGGTACCAGGAATTGAACCTGGGACCTCATATATGGGAATCAGGTGCTCAACCACTTGAAATATTACCATTTCTTGATTGAACACTTATATGTTGCTGTAAGTAGTCCAAAATTGCAAAAATACCTGGAAATACTCTTTAAGGACAGCTACTAAATCTTACATAAAGTATGATCCAAATATTCTACTTCTAGGTATTTATTTACAATACTATCAATTTGCATGGCTATCAACAAAGTATCATCAATAAGAAGTAGTTACTGGATTTCTGTCCACATTGGAGGAGTCAGGCTACTGCTGGGAGTTGCTGGGGCCTCCACATGATGTGGCACAGCCAGAGTCTTAAGGCCAGTGCAGGAGCTGTTGTGCTAGTCACCCAGTAGGTCCTCACCCCATGAATTCCTCCCCTGCCTCCAACACAGCAGCTGGCAAGTGGCCCTTGACACTCCCTTTCTTCTTCAGCTTTTCTCTTCTCTGCTGCTCACTTTTCCATGAACCTGAAAGGAGAAGGCCCAGGGAACAAACCCCATCTGGTCCTGCCCACTGCAAGTGCCTCTACTGCCATAGGCCTAACCATTTCCTCTCAATTCTCCCACCTCTTTGGCAAGAAGCAGCTGCATATTTTGATGGTTGGATTGGATGCTGCTGGCAAGATGACATTTCTTTATAAACTGAAGTTAGGAGAGATAATCACCACCATTCCTACCATTGTTTTTAATGTGGAAACAATAGAATATAAGAACATTTATTTCACAGTATGGGATATTGGTGGTCAAACTAAAAATAGGCCTCTCTGGAGGCATTACTTCCAAACAACCAAGGTCTTATTTTTGTTGTAGATGGCAATGATCATGAAAGAATTCAAGAAGGAGCAGAAGATGCTTCAGGTGTAACAGAAAATTGATCTCAGAAAACTCAAACAGCACTCAGAGGAGGTGGAGAGACATGATTTTATTACATGCAGGCCCAGAGAGAGAAAACAGTCTCTAGATTCTGGGCACCCTCCAACAGTTTTTGTGGGATTATATGCATTTCTATTCATTGGTTAGTGGGTTGCTAAGCAAAAGAGATAAAATTCCTAGAACTAGAGGGCAGGCAGTTAAATTATTTGCTGACTTAGCTCAGGGTCATAAGAAAGGGAGCTATCCTTGGTTTTGAGTTGTAAATTTTTAGTTCAAAGAGGCATGCTGCTAGCGCTTATCTTGCTAATGATGGCCTGTGGAAGAAAATGGAGGAGGGCAAAGGGAAAGTGAGACCATTTGTTTTTCTAAGGCGGTGAATTCCCATAAGGGGGGATCTGGATACCAAACATCCCTTATCACAGGAAGATGATTTGTGAGATGCAGTGCTGCTGCTGTTTGCAAACAAATAGGATTTGCCAAATGCTGTGCCATCAGTGAAATGACAGACAAGTTAGGTCTTCTGTCACTTCATAACAGAATATGGTATATTCAAGCCACTTGTGCTACACAAGGAACTGGTCTGTATGAGGGACATCACTGGCTGTCAAATGAACTTTCAAAATGGTAAATGAAATTGGATATTTCACCAAGGACATATTTGACAGAATTGGACTAGGCTTGTTACAACAAAATTAGTTTGCATCTTTGTTATTAAACAATACCTGGGACTGGTTTGGGCAGAATATTACAGCATTTAAAACTGTAATGTTGCTATTTAGCAATATGCTTGGATTTTAAAGAAATTCTCCTTAACTTGGGGAAAAAGTCCTCTTTTAATTTTACTTCCCTTAAATCCTAAATGCCTGGACATACATAGCTATTTGTGAATCCTTTAAATCCATTTTGAATGTTTTTTGAGCCCACAACAAATAATGTTTTTATGTAACCCCTTGCTACTTTACTGGTACCTTTATCATTCCTGGGACAGTCTGCTGATTAAAAAATGTAGCATTCTGTTTGTATTTATTTCTCTCCCTTGCCAAAAAGATTTTCTAATGCTGCTTGAGCCAGCCAGGGAAATGCTCTGAAACACTATTCAGATTTCTTGCTCTGAGGAAATTTTTTTTCTCCCATTATTGACTCCTGGCTTCCATCAGCCAAACTTACCTTGGTGTGGGTTGGAATTGATAGCTAATTAGTTCTGTGCTGGTTATGAAGATTTTATATTGAGATGGTTTTTAATATTCAGCAGATTGTCTTCCTTTATATCTTTTTATTTATGTTGCATGTTGCTTTTGGTATCAGCCTGACTCTTTGCCCAGTATAAGATAGTTCCACTGATGTTTTGTTTATTAGTGAATATATTTCATTAAGAGATTTTAGGACACTCATCAAAGTCAATGAATAAGTTTCTTCATAATCCATTTGGAATTATTCCTAATAAAATGATAAAATATAAAAAATAGTTACTGTTCATACCTGGTCTTAGAAGGGAAAATGAGTTTCATGAGAAATGGTCACACTTCAGCATGGCTGCTCTTCCTTACAATAAATTGCAAAGAATGAGTGAGCAAATTAATCTCAAAGAGTTAAAAATAAATTACCATTGAACTTAAACTGCATTTATATATACTACTTCAGAAACAAAACACTTTTCTGAACAATATTCACTTTGTAAAAAGGGTGTGAACCCTCACCAAAAAATGTTATACCACCCATACCATAAACACATGGACACTCAATATAAACACCTAAGGAAACATAACAGAGAGTTTTCTTTATATTCATGTCACATACTCCTTGGATAAATATTACTTAAACCAAATCAAATGTAACTATAAAAAGCTAACTATTCTGAGCTACTATCATTTGGAATAGAGCTAAAACATCAAAAGAGGAGATCCTGGTGATAGGCCAACATCACAACCTCTTTGGTTTTTCTTGGGTCTAACACTAGCTGTGGGGCAGGAGAAACTCAATCAGGAAAGGCTGTGTGGAAGTAACACATTTCTATTGAAAAATGACAAGTACCTGGCACAGGGAGAAATTTCTCAAGAACTGGGTAACAAGGCATGGAGAGAATTTGATTCATCTGTTCTTGTGCTTAAATGTGGTGATCAGCATGAATTGGGAAAATAATATTTCCTTGACATAGAAAATAAATAACTAAAAGGATGTTATAGGATGGTGATAGTCTGCTAGGTTTCATTCCTTCCTTTATTTACACTTGGGGACATGTGTTAAAGTGTTTGTCTTTTTAGACATCACTTATTTCATTATTAATGCATATTGTTAGTGCCATTGGAAATGTTCACACATGAGAGAAGTTATGCACTCAAATAAAAAGAGAAGCGGTAACATTTGGATACTCCTTAGTATTTTTAAAAATGAAAGATTCATATTGTTACCCCATGAGTTCATTAAATATGGTTTTATTTTTCTCTTTCTTAAATAATGAAAAAGTCTAGTATTAAATATTTCATGATCCAAAACTTTCCCTCAAACCTTTAGACTTTGACATATTGTCTTATGATAGGTTTACAAGGAGACATTAAATCTGGCAATAGTTTTGTTCCATTATTAGTAATTTGATAAAATAATTTGACAAATTCTCTTCAACTATAAAAGCCATACTTAAATTTATCTCCAAAATGTATTGCTATCATACAGCTTTCTTTGTGCATAACCTCCAAAATGAATGTATCTCTTGTACTGCATGTACCTATTCTGAATCACTTTCTGAATTTTAATTACTTTCCTATTTCATGTAATCCTCTAATCTATTCCCTTCCCCTTAATATAAATGCTCAGTGTCCTAAGAAATGATTTTTTAAGGAATGGCAATTTATGAAATTTTCTTCTGTTTTCTTCAGGAAACATTTCATTGTATTCTCATCTATGGGATGGTTACAAGATGAATTGCTTTATCTATTGTAACACAATGATTTTCCTTGATGGTTTCTTTGATATCAGAACACAACTCTTTTTCTTGCCTATTTTGTTTTCCTATTAATATGAAATGTCTGTTTCTAGAACCAATTACTATACATTTACTTGCAAATTTTAGTTAGGTAGAGGATGGTCAAGATTTGCATTATATAATTCAGTTCCCTAAGGTATATGGGAAATATTTTTCAATTCTGGTTAACAGATGGAACATCA
>PVKH010033177.1:0-12058 GCA_004027955.1 Chaetophractus vellerosus | reverse complement strand
GTAGCTTTTGAGCTGACACCTGAAGAGCTGAAATAACCAGCCATGCACAGACCTGGGGTGAGAGCATTTCAGTCAGAGGGAATAGCAGTTGCAAAGGTCCTGCGGTGGCAGTGAGTTTCACTGGAGCATGGTGAGGACTCAGGTCCAAGGCTCTTTGGACTAAAAGGATACTGTTAGAAGAAAAACTTATGATCAGCAGAGATGGATCTGCACATTGACAGTGCCTGGCCTTGCCTTGCTCCCTTCTCACCATGGCTGCACAGTTGTTGAGTGACCAGCCTCTGTTACCCAAACTGCAGGCAAGAAAGAGGCTTCCCAGGCTGGCCTGGGAGCAGAGGGAGCTTAGTCTCTGACCTAGTGACTGCAGCAGCTTCCTTGATTTGATTCAGTTTTATGGTTTTAGCAGAGCTCCAAGGCTATTATTCAGAGTGTCTCCAGCCGCATTCTCAGTGATTTTCTTCACCTGTGGGCTATGTAGAGGCAGCAGGTTGACTAAGCCCTGGCTGTTGCCTTTGCCTCACTGATGAGAAGATTGGCCTCCCTTTGGGGACTGGGTGGTAGTCCATTGACATCAAAGTATAAAAATGGAAGAACAGAAGGGGTGGTTCTCAATCTGGTCTCACATTTAACTCATCTGGAGTGGGTGCGTTTTAGAAGGACCCAGACCGAGTATCTGGATCCCAATCTGAACCCAGGGATTCAGGTTTCATTGGTTTGAAATAAGACTAAGACTTAGGTATATTTTTTAAAGCACCCAGGCTGAATTCCATGTTGCCCAGTCATGCAGCTAGGTTGTGACCACTGGTCTAGAGGGACATACACTGCCCCTCTCCTCTCCCCTCCCTTCCCCTCTCCTCTTCCCTTCCCCTCCCCTCCTCTTTCTCTCTTTCTTTCTTCTGAGACATTTTGACTATGATATCTTTAGCTTAAAAACCAAGGTCTTTTACCAAGTTTCAAAGCCCTGCACCTCAGAAGACAGGGTACAGGTGGTATCCCAAGGGCTTCTGATAGCAACTGGCAGACAAGTGTGTACACATGTGTGTGTGCATATGGTGTGTGTGGGGTGTGTGATTGTGTGTATGTATATGTTATGTGTGGTATGAGTGGTAGGTGTGTGATATGTTTGTATATATGCAGAGTTCGGTGTGCCTGTGTGATGTGACTGGTGTGAGTATGGTGTGAGTGTGGAATGCATGTGTGTAAACAGTGTGCGTATGTGGAGTGGGTGGAGGTGTGTCTATGCATGGTGGGTGTGTATAGTGCTTGTGGGGTACATGTGCATGGTGTGAGTGGTGTGTGTGTGTACGTGCGGTGTGTGTAGCTGGAGTATATGTGTGTGATGTGAGTGGGGGGTGTGTGGTGTTCGCACGTGGTATATGTGGTGCGAGTGATGTGTGTGTGTTTGCACATAGTGTTTGTGTGGTGTGTGGTGTGTGAATTTGAAGTGCATCTTACAGATTATTTTAGCCATTCTTCATCTGTAATGACCTTCATTAAATTACTTAACCTCTCTGAGCTCCTGTTTCCACACCTCAAAATTGGGATGTCAATAGTACCTCTGAATCCTGTGCATGTTTTAAGGATAAGCTGAGATAATGCATATAAAATAGTTTAGCCCAGTGCCTAGCACAGAGTAAGCTCTCAGTGAAAGTTACAAGATTATGGTAGGTTGAACTATGTACCCCCCGCCCAAAAAAAACCACGTTTTTGGTCTTTGTCTGCTTTCCTGTGGGTATAAGCTCATTGTAAATGGGATCTATTGAAGAGGCTTTAGTTTGGCTGTGGTCCAACTGAATGAGGGTGGGTATTAACCTGATGCCTGGAGTCCTTTACATGCAGAAGAAATGCAGAGATTAAAAGAAATTTACCAGGAGGAGCCAGAAGCAGGAAGTCAGGAACCCCAAAGAGAAAGGAGAGGACATAGCCCTGTGACTGGAAAGCCAAGAAACTCAGGCACTGCCAGCCAGCTAGGACACTACTGACCCTGGGAGGAAGCTAGCCTCCCAGGCTCCAAAACTGTGAGCCAATAAATTCCCAGAGCTTAAGCCAACCTGATGTGTGGTGTTTGTCACAGGAGCCAGGAAACTACGGCAATGGTGAAGATAAATCTTGATCAATTTGCTTTTCCTTTCTGAGCCCTTGTTTCTGTATATGTTGAACAGGAATAACTATTGCTAAAAAACAGTGTTTTGACAGAAATAAATTGAGTTAGTATCTCCAAATATCCATTTCAAGATACAGTGCTACACAAAGTGAGGCATGTCTGCAGGTGTCACTTTATTTAAACATCTTCCTCCATCCATTAGGCCTGTCTGATTTCTTTGTTCTAAACAAATAGAGGTCTGCTCCCTCTTCTAACTTGACCATAGCACTGGCTGACAACGTACAAGTAGGTATGGGACCAATGCTCCCTGAATGTGAAGTGCTTGATTTAATATATTTTGAGTATCAGTGTGTTTAGACCACACCAGAAAGACATGGGCAAATCAATTGCTAATGTCCTGTTGTACCTTGTCACAGTTATGTATGTTTTCCAGCAATGGAAGGTGGGAGGTGGAGAGGGGCAGGGTCGATGGCTTTTGTTTGCAGAATGTATTTGCTGTCCAGCAATGGTAGCGTCAGTGTGGTTGAAAGAATTTATACTGTTCATCTATTTCCTGATCCCAGTTCTCCCCTTGCCACCCCTCCTCTTTGCCAACTTCTAGTCATTTGACAGGTGGTATGTTTTTGTTTGACATTGATTAAAGTTCCAACTCCATTCCTCAAAACAATGTGCATACTAAATAGTGTACCAGCAAAGATGACTGCATTTCTGGCTGAGAGACATGATTTCAAATATGTTTTTGAAAAATTGAGTCTGCATTTGTTTTCTTGTCTGAAAGATTGGGGGATGTTGGCTGTTGGAGGAAGGAAAGGACAAAGCTGGGGCTTGTAACAACATTGACCTTGAGGAGTTAGGATAATACTGCAGACTCTTGGATGTAAAGTTATTAGCATTTCAGTCTACAAAGTCTCAAACTCAGCTTTTCTCTGTGCAACTGACAACTGTGAATATGATCCCTAAAATTAGAGTTCTTCCAAATAAGTTTCTTTTTAATTAACCAAAAGATGCAAATAAGAAATTATAAGACTTGTTCCCACTTCCAAGAATGAACATGAGAATGAAATATTTGAGGCAAAAGGTACTTTATAGCTTTGTATTCTTTTTTTAAAAGCTGTTTATTCCCAGAGGGCTTTACCTAATTATATCCTGAGTGATTTCAGTGACTTGGCCCCTGCAGCTTCCCTGTCCTTCTGCATATACATAGACTTCTTTTCACAGAAAGTCTTTTCTGATCTTAGTCCAGCTTTGTTTTCTGTAATTTTCATTTGTGTCCCTTCTTGTGCTTACTTGGGACTAACACCTTAGAATGACCTTTCTAAATTATTTTTCTAAAATTCTTGCAATGCCACCTTCCTGTCGATGGCACACTGACAGTTGGATCTTTTTATGTTTCCCTTAACCTTTTTAGAGTAGATGGATTTTAGTCCAGGCGTTTAAAATGCAATTGTGTTTTTATCAGTATTTTACAAATCATAAAATTGCTAGTATGTTAAATAGACGTTTTTGATTTAACCAGATGGACCGTTCATTAAGCCCACCTGAGGTCGACAGGCATTCAAAAATGAGCAGCTCAGCTTGGGGCTATGTGTGTGAGTGAATGCTGTGTGTGTGTGTGTGTGTGTGTAATGGTCTCAGTGCAGCTCACACTACTCAGAATAAGGTAGGATATTTATTTTTCATGGGGGATAGGGAGATGTTCATAGTCTTTCAATACTATCAATTAAAGGGCCAACCAAAGTAACATTATTCCTTTTAAAAATGTAGAATAGATATGAGAACATTCATTCATTCATTTCATTAAATAAATAGTTATTAAGCACAAATTATCTATCAGGCACTGTATTAAACATTGGAGATACAGCAGTAAACTTCTGCCTCATATAGCTTATGGCCAATGGGGGTTTGGGGACATGGAAATAGGGAAAAAAAGGGAAATAACACTTAGTGCCTAGAATGTATCTGATACTCTGCTAGGCACTTTCATATGTTATGTCATTTTATGTATTATGGTCATAAGGAAGCTTACAATCCAATGAGGTAGATGTTATCCTCATTTTTACCAGTGAAGGAAATTGAAGCCTGGAGATTAATGTGATACCTAAGGTTATACCGCTAATAAGAGGTGGCTCTAAGATCGGAAACCCGACCTCTCTGACTCCAAAGCCTATATCCTTTCTACCACACTGTGCTGTTTCTCTTTAGAAATTGAGAAAGGGTTCTTTCTTGTCCCTTAGAAATTCCACTTCCAACCCCCTAGAGGTAGCCACTGATTTATTAAGTCTTTTTACTAGGATTGAGAATCATGCTCTGGGCAGCATTAACGATTTCATGTGTGACAAAACTCATGGCCCTTTCTATCTTCCCATTTAGTGTACAAGGTGAAAAGGGCTGTTAGAAGGGGATTAGACTGCCTGAGTAATAGGCCATATGGCTCTGTGGCTTATACTGAAAGGTTGATTGAGCTGAGACCTGTCATGGGTAAAAGTTGGTCTTTCGTGAACACTGTTTAGTGATCTGCTACCTGTTCTCATGCTAAATAGAGTCTTTTCTAGACCACATTTTCAGATTTGCTCAAATCTTTGATGATCAAAAACAAATGCATGCATCTTAGAGAATGTTTTGTTATTCTGGTGGCTGGTGATGGGTTAAGATGATTGGTCCAGGGCTTGATCACAGCAGGGAAAACCTAACTTTGCAGCCAACTCTGAAATGCAAAATGGAACTGTGAAATTCAATCCAATAAACATTTATTGAGTGATTATTATCTACCAGGCGTTATGTTATGTGCTGAGCATACAGAGATGAATAAGCCACAATTTCCTCTCTCAAGGAGCACAATTCCAATGGGGAAGGTACACATAAAACAGATTCTTTTTCAAGGTGATTAAGGCAAAAATATAAAAATACACAAGCTTCTTAGGTAGTTAAAAGGAAGGAGAGATTAATTTAGAGAGAAAGGACCAAAGAAAGAATCTTGAATGGAGGAAATATTTAAAATGAGTTTTGTAGGATGACAGGAAATTAACCAGGTAATCATAGAACAGGTAAGAATGTGTTCCAGCAGTGGAGACAGAATGCACAATGGGGACCTTTAAGAAAGAAGTTTGCAAAGTATGGAGTTCTATATTGTTTGTGCATAAAATAGGAAAGAGGGAAGTGATGAGGATAGGGGATAAGAGTTTGCGCAGGCCATATTATTTAAAAATGTGTATTGTGTGGTGTACAGCTGGTAGAACTGGGTTGTAAGCAAGGTAGTTTAGAGATGTGCTACGTATGAGGTTAGGGGCAGGAAATTTATTTGAAAGGCAATGACATTATTTGAGGTAAGAGATAGCGCCCCAAGATAGCAGCAACAATAAAAGAGAGGGTAGTTTTGAGAAATTCCAGGTAGAATTTACAATTCCTGGAAATTATTGAGATTTGGAAGTAAATAAGTGAAGAGTCAACAGAAAATGATTTTCAGGTTCTGACACAGAGAACTGGGTGGATAATGGTACCACTGACCAAGAAAGGAATATTGGGGGAAGAGGAGTTTGGTAATAGAAATGGCAGAGAGCAATTGTTCAATTTGGACAGCTGGGTCAAATGAGCCTTAGAAACACTAATGGAGATAGGAGTCAGGTAAATAGATAAGCCCAGAGATTGGAAGCACTGGGCACACAGATGTGTCTTGGGGAGTTGTCAGGACAAGATTGACATTTAAATAGATGTCCTTGGAGAAAGCACAGAACAGAACCTGGGATCAGCATTTAAGAAAAGTATGAAGGTGATAGAGAATTTAGCCAAGGAAACTGAAAAGTAGTTAAGAGGTAGGAAAAATGCCAGGAAAGTCTTGACCGTGAAATGAAGTAAGTGAGAGTTTTGAGGAGAGAATAGTGAACAGTATCATATACCTGAGAATTAAAGTAGCATTGTTGTAAATTGTTCCCTTGTTTAGCATTTAAGGTGGGAATTGTAGAACTGGAGAGCTATGTATTAAAGGGTGAGTGAGTGATTAGGAAGGAAAGACAGCAAGTGTAAACTAATTTTTCAAAGATCTTGGGTAAAAGGAAAATGAGAGGATTAATGGTAGCAAAAGAAGGATGGGTGGGTGTGGGTGAGGAAGATAGGGAAGGAGAGGGACAGAGAGAGGAAGGGAAGAAGGAGAAAGGGGAGAGATGGAGGTTTGAGGAAGGGCTGGAAGAGGGAGGGAGGGGTAGGAGGGAGAGAGAGAGAGATGAGGAGGTGAGCGTACTTTTAGGCAAGGACAAGGTTTCAGTAACAATCCAGAGACTGAAGACAGAGGACAGATTTGAATAGCACCTAGATGAATGGAACATGCCCATGTAGGGGAAATGAAGGATATCTCAAAGAGATGGAAGCTTGTAGTTGGAACAGGGGCCAAGGGCACAGAGGGAGTTCACTACTACTGGCCACTTATTAATGGGTCCCATTAGAACTGAGGGAATCTGCTGAGACTAAAGGAGGGTGAAGATTTGAGGAGAATGAGCATGTGACAGAAGATATGGGAAAGGGAGCTGCCCAGAAGGAAGTTAAAATCTTTAAAAAAGTTTAATTTGAAGTGCTGAAGGTCTAAATGGAATTGGAATCCTGAGAATATGATATTTGTCCAGCAGTGCTCAGTTGCTCAGGATTGAGCCCTGGCCGGGGGCAGGGAGGGGTGTCAGTTGCACAAACAGGAATTTAAGCAATGGACCATGGAGCTCATCTAGGCAGTCAGAAAGCAAGGACAAAAAGAGGTGGGGCCAAGGTCTGTAGTTTGAAGAGCAGGTATAGTAGAAATAAGGGAATGGGAGACCTGGAAGGAGAGAAGGTTATGTCTGGGAGCAGGGTACTGAATTTAAGACTCCAGCTGTAGATCACTTCAAGGTGATGTCAGTACATAAGGGATGACTATGAGAGTAAGATGCTGAAGCAGAAAGAAAGTGGAGATTGTTAGATTTGAAGAGGCCAAAAACTTGGAAGATTCAGTATTCAGTGGGTCACCATAGGGACATTGACATCATTTATGATAATGCTGAGAATTGGGGTAGAAACACTGGGACAGCTATGGCTATAGACCAAATTTTTAAAATTTAAAGAACCCAGCCTCTTCTAAATATTTGCATTTGACCAACATTATGCTTGTCTTTGTGGACTCATTCAATCTGAATATCTCAATGCATTTCATTTTCCTCCTCACATAAATAGAACATGTAGTATAAGATACATTTATTTGTAATGGGAAATTATGCCAGCATATTACAAGAAGCATTGTGCATGAAAACAAGTATTCAATATTTGTTGAATGAATTAAAATGTTTACCATCAACTTCTATGCATTTCTGAGAATTATACACTGAAGACTGACACAGTGCATGCTCTTGTCTTTATGCTTCTTGGTACAACACATCTTGCAGAGACACGAGGAAGAAAATTGTCCCTGCCTCAAATGAAAGCTGCAATCTTAAATTGATTATACACGTTGGTTGTTCAATTTTGAACTCATGTTTCTGATGTCCTTGCTCTTCAATTACATTTTTCTTCTTTGAGAAGCAATATGGCATAGTGATTTAGAGCTTAAACTCTGGAGCCTGGGGACCTGGGTATACCAGCAACCCCTTACTAGCTTTATGACCTTGGACAATTAGTTTAACCTCTCTATGCCTCAATTTTCTTACTGATAAATTGAGTATAGCAACAGTCCTGCCACATAGCATAGTTGTAAGGATTAAATAAAGATAAATGAGTAGTAAAGATTAAATGTAATGATAAAATTAACACATAACAGTACCTGGAAATCCTATATGAGTATTACCTATTATTATTTTCCAACTATACTTACTTAAATGTATAATCACTTGAAGGCTGGATGTGATTCTGCCACCCTGTCATTCCACATATTTACTATTTGGCTTTTAGTATTACCATGTGATATCTTAGAATTTCCAGCTAGTGAACTCATCCAACTATGGCTTGTTTTTATCTGCATTTGGAAAATATTTTCATATCATATAACTTCATATTATATCTTCATATCATACCTACGTTTCATTCAAATGTCCTATAAGGATGATGAGACTGAGTGGGCAAGCAAGTTTTGTTCAGCTGTCTTTATTATATTAACATTTGTTTTCTTATATAATAACAAAAGCTTGCCTTTCAATAATGATGTTTTTTCTTCCTGGAAAGCTTAGTATTTTTAGGCATCTGAACTTTGTTTACTGAATTTGGGCATATGGTATTAACATTTTTTACAGTCTAAAAAAAATGGAGGAATTGAGAGGTCACTTGACTTGTCCAATGTCATGAAATGATTGTTCTCTTTTTTTGTGGCATATGAAATTCTGCTAATTTGGCTCTCATTTCATGCATCATTTCTATGCTTTTCTTATTATCATGACCAATGTTACCATGCTTCATCTTGGTAACATCCGTTATTATGTGTCCTCTAGAAGTATCTCCCTTCCTTATTCTTACCAATCATTTTTGGGGCTTCTGTTCTTGGACTTTAGCCTAGGGGGTCAGACTCCTGTGCCTCTTGACTACCTTCTCTGAAGCTGCCTATTTGGATCTCCAAATAATATGTCCTGCACAGAAGTTAACTTTATAAACCTGATTATGATGAATTTAAGCAGGAAAGAAATGCATTGGAAGGGTATAGGGGTAAGTATGACAAGAAGTATGAACCAAATGGAGTAAATGCACATCAAAATCTTGCTTTAGGAATGATTTGATTAGGTTGCCATAGATGGTGTATTAGTCAACCAAAGGAGTGCTGATGCAAAGTACCAGAAATCTGTTGGCATTTATAAAGGGTATTTATTTGGGGTAGAAGCTTACAGTCACAAGGCCTTAAAGCATAAGTTACTTCCCTCACCAAAGTCTGTTGCCAGAAAGATGGCTGCCGGTCTCTGCAAGGATTCGGCCTTCCTCTTCCTCCTAAGGCTCTGGGGCCTCAGCTGCTTCCAATCTCAGCATAAGGCTTTGTCTCTCTTGGGCTTGATTCCTTCTGGACTCAGCTGCTCTGTTCTCTCCACAAAGTCAGCTATAGACTATCGGGCTCTCTCTCTTCCCAGGGCCTCTGCCTTCTCTCTTCCTCTCTGTTCTCCTGTGTGTTTACTTCCTGGGGCTCCAGCATAAAAACTTCCAACTCTCTCCTCTGCTGTGTCATTTGCTTTGAGTCCCCGCCCACTAAGGGAACCCAAACTCAAGTTGCTACTGATGTACCCCAATCAAAGCCTTAATCATAATTTAATCAAGTAAAAGTGAAACCTCTGAATCTAATACAATCTAGTATGCCCAGAGGAACAGACTAGTTTACAAACACAATCCAATATCTATTTTTGGAATTCATAATACCAAATACCAAATTGCTACAGATGGTATCATTGTGCTTAAATATACTGTGTGTGTAGTTTTGCTGACTCTGGATACTCAGGCTCATGCCCCTGAAATCAGGAATCTGAACATCAGCTATAGTGGATAATGTCTCATGGACCAATGCCTTTGCGTCATTCTCTTAAGAGCCAAAGGTCCTGATAGAGACCATCTGATTGTTCTGTAGTCACATGTCCATGCTCTAACTATCTGGGTGTGGGGAGGGGAAATATTTATCCTCTTTGCATCTATAGTGTAAGTTGGGGCTTTGCCTCCAACCAATCTTGAAAAAAATTGTCATATAGAAGGGATGCTCAGTTGTTGAATGGTAAAAACACAAAATTCAACCACACTACTAACTATCCATTCTTCCATCGCTTGTAGTAGCATCCATATCCTTACTACCTGACCTGCTAAATGTATCCAGTTTTAGGACTCAGACCCTCTTCCTCTGCTTTATTCAGCTGCGTTCAACTCTCAGGACCAAACGATATCCCAAGACCTGACAACCAGAGCCCAGTGATTCCTAAATGTTTTAGGAGTTCCTCGAAGTACCTCCTGTCCCACTAGCTAATCTGCATGTGATTTCAAAACAACTACATTAATTTTTTTATAGAGAAAATTGCACTGGATTTTATTAAGGATAAGCAAATTTATCTATTGAAAGAGTACTACAAAGAAACCATAGGTAGGTCAGCCAATTTTTTAAAAATTGAGGACAAGCAAATGCTTCAGGGGTTAAATTAAAGTAATAACAACTAAAATATTGTACCATGTGGGAAACTCCAGTATGTGATAATCTGGGGATTATTTTCAATTCTTAGTTTGAGGACATTTTTTTTCAGCTCATATTTCTTTAGAGGTTGTCATAAATGCCTGGTATTATTTGAAATGTCTGCTATTTGTAAAGATATCATTTGATATGATGTTATCTAGATTAATTACTCAGAACGGAAAAGAGTTTCTACTTTAAGTAATTTTTCAGTGGGTGATGTGTTTTAATTTCATTGTGTGCCCTTTTGTTCCTGCATAATAGTTAAAGGAGACATGATTTTCCCAGCTATACTAAATTCTAGGATCCTAGAATCCGTTAACAATTTGTATTTTTCTGATATTCCACAACTGGTGCTTTTATCTCTCTGTATGTAATCATAACACTCGAAATCTCCTTATTCTTTTGTTTAAAGGGGAAAAAATGGAGCTTTCATGGGAAGTGATTTATTTATGAATATTTTAGCAAGTTTCAAGAAATGGATATTTGATTTCAAGGCAAGAGAAACCTGGCGAATATTGTGTTTTCATGGAAAAAAAGGAAACACTACTATTTCTATAGTATTTGTTATCCAATTTATGTTCTGTTTTAACTCTACTATAAATGGAAAGGTAATCTCCTTTTCCTTGCATATATTACTGCAATCTGTTTTGCATATATGGTCCTTTGCCCATTACATTGTGATTTTAAGTAACTTCTCCAATTTAAATGTGTATATTCTTCATGGATTTGCTATTTTAAGTATGATTTTAACATCTTACTGCCCTTCACACACAAATTGATCTTTATTAGCAGTTGTAGATTAGCAGATAGATTTTTTTAATTAAAAATTTTTTTAACTTGATTATGTAAGACAAACAACATAGTGTAAGGAATAATAGCATGAACATCTCATCTCAGCGAACCCTCCAGGTTTCTCCCTGACCCTTTGTGATAGCAGAGCCTCTTCCCTTCCATTTAGGCCATTGTTTATCTTTCCTGATCATCTCACTTTCTCATTTAGAACTGTCACCATCTTCTCTCTTGTCTCCCCCACAGGATAGCACTGCCCAATGGAAATATAATGGAAAGAACATATGGAATTAATTTTTTTGTTGTTAGTGAAATTTTAGAAGTAAAAAGGAATGGGTGAGGAGTGGATGTGGCTCAAGTGGTTAAGCTCCCACCTCCTGGCTTCGGTTCCTAGTGTTGCCTGAAAAAAAATAAAAACAAACAATAAGCAAAACAAATGAAAAAACAAATCAGGCAAGCTGATATGGTTCAATGGTTGAGTGCTGGCTTCCCACATACGAGGTCCTGGGTTCAATACCTGACTCCCAGTACCTCAAAAGAAAAAAAAAGAAATGGGTGAAATTAATAGTAATATAATGGGAAAAAGTGTGTGTGGGTGGGGGTGGGGTATATGGGAATATTTTCGATGTAACACTTATGTCATTTAAAGCTTTCTTCAAAAAAAAGAAGAAAATAATATTAATACATTTTGTGTAATCCACTCTATTTGGAAATATTATTTCAATATAAATAATATTAGTGAGGCATTTATTTATTTATTTATTTATTTATTTATTTATTTATTTTCACTAAGTCTTTGAAATGATGTGCGTTTCACATTTTTTTTTATTTTATTTTTTTTTTAATTTATTTTTTATATATCTATGTACATTTTTAGGATTCATTGATTACACACATGTTACACAGAGATTCCAGGAGTACCCATATGCCATCCCCCACCCCTCCCACAACCCCCAACATGCACATCCCTAAGTGTGGCATAACGCCTCTGTTAGTTACACACGTTTTGGGGCTTTGCCATCAGACATAGA
>PVKH010033176.1:0-12048 GCA_004027955.1 Chaetophractus vellerosus | reverse complement strand
CGCTTTTCACGAGTGACTTTGCCATGCCCGTGGGGGCTCCACCCTGCCCGTGGCGGCTTTTTGCCCCGCCCATGGCGGCTCTGCCCCACCCACGGCGGCTTGCCTTTCTCAAGGCCGTCTGCCCGCTCTGAGAGGTCCCCGGGAACCGAACCCAGGGCCTCCCATGTGGTACCCCAGCGCGCCCTTTATCCACTGAGCTATCTAGCCGGGCCCTGTAGTATTTTTTTAATTCAATAAATGTTATTTGTTTTCTCCATTCAATTTAGAATCATCTTTCTTTCTTTTTTTCTTTATCTAAACTAGAAATTTGTAGTTTTTCTCCCCAAAATGCAATCATGTTCTTATAAACTGCAATCTCTGATTTACTTGTCAGCCTGCTTCACAGAAATCCATATATTGAATATGCTTGCTTGCAGTTTGGTCCATACTAAATGGTTGTTTAAACCAAATATCTGAACAACATACTGAGCTGAACCTTCTGGAGAAAGTATTATCAAACAGCCAAGACCACTGTGTAGTTGAAGAGAAGACCACACATCCTGAGCTCCCCAGTCTGGTGTGAGGGGAGGACAGCTGATAACTGGATATGCAGTGTTACCAAACAATACGGGTCCTAAATCACTCCTTTTGCCTGCTACTGCCACAAACAGTAGGAATAGAATCCCCTTCATACTTGACTTAATCCTCAGAGTTTCATCTGGCCTTTTATGGGCAGAGGTTTCTGAAGTTCATGTGGAATGCCAAAATTTACACATGGCTTCTTGATTTTTTCACAGGGACAAAGATCAGAAATTGAGCCCTCACTACTAGAACAATGCACTGACTTCTGATTTCAGAAGCAACTTTACTCTGTCTGCAACCCACTCAAAATTTTTCTTTACCATCTGGAGTCCTTTAGGAGTTACTTTCTTCAGATCATGATACAACTGCTTATCTTTTTGTTGGCTTCAATCTCCTGATGGTCAGAGTCTCTAGGAATCATTATCAATAATATCAGCAAGAACAATTTCTCTGGTGGTTACATTAGCACCAAATTCATTCTTCATATCAACCAGAGCAGAGTTCTGTGGCAACCAAGATTTTTCTAGTATTTCAAAAATTGCCTGTGTAGCATGGCACATAATATCCATTTCAGTTTGGCTTATAACTAATGCAGCAAAGCAAAATTTTGCAGCAATTAGCTGTGCCTCAGACCACTGTGGATCATTATTGGCATCATCCTGCTTCTTGTGACAGTTGAGAAATACAACTGGTAATTTTATTTGAGATTGCAGCTTTCCCTTCCAGGTGATTCTTTCTAGCAGTATTTCCTGCTGTAGTCAGGTCCTTAGACTAGCAGGAGGACTTTTCCAGGGCTGTCTAAGAATTCATAGACTTCTTTTATTTTACCCTCATAGAGATTTTACTAATGATCAGTGGAGCTTATAGGTACAGGTTTCCCCATTGCAAAAACATTCTGGTCCAATGATTTGATTTTGTGGAGTTGTTGCTTAATATCATCTGGATCTCCCTGTAGAGTCCTTCTGATCTTAATTCAGTTTTTCCTTGGCTGTTGCTATTATTGCTGAGTGGGCTGGGGACAACAACTACATTAGGAATAGAAGCAGGAATCAAAGCTCACAGACACACCTGTAGTATTCTTAACTGGCTTTGGTGGTAGGGTGATGTTGACCTCCTAGAATGATTTAGGCAGTGTTCCCTTCTCTTCAATTTTTGGAACAGTTTGAGCAGAATTGGTATTAATTCTTCTTGGAATGTTTGGTAACCAGTGAAGTGATCTGGTCCTGGGTTTTTGATGACTGATTCAGTTTCTTTACTTGTAATTGGTCTGTTGAGATCCTCTGTTTCTGAAGAGCCAGAGTAGTTTGCTCATGATTCTAGAAATTTGTTCATTTCATCTATGTTGTCTAATTTGTTGGCATCCAGTTGTTAACAGTGTCTTCTTACAACATTTTTTTGTTTGTTTCTGTGGGGTCAGTAGTAATATCCCCCCTCTCATTTCTGATTTTATTCATTTGCATCTTCTATTTTCCTTTGTCAGTCTAGCTGTTTGTCTATTTTCTTGTTCTTTTCAGTGAGTCAACTTTGGGTTTTGTTAATGCTCTCTATTGTTTTATTATTCTCAAGTTCATTTATTTCTGCTCTAATCTTTGTTATTTCTTTCCTTCTGCTTGCTTTGGTGTTTGTTTGCTCTTCTTTTCCTAGTTCCTCCAGGTGTGCAGTTGGGTCTTTGATTTTAGCTCTTCCTTCTTCTTTAATGTAAGCACTCATATTATAAATTGTCCTCTAAGCCTGCCTTGGCTACATCTTATAAGTTTCAATATTTTGTGTTCTAGTTTTCATTTGTCTCAAGATATTTACTTATTTCCCTTACAATTGCTTCTTTGACCCACTGATTTGTTTATGAGAATGTTCTTTAAGTGCCATATATTTTTGGATTTTTTTAGTTTTCTGTCTGTTATTGATTTCCAGCTTCATACCATTATGGTCATAGAAGATGCTTTGTATGATTTCAAATATATATCCTGCTATTTTGGGATGTAATGTTCTGTATATGTCTGTTAGGTATAGTTCATTTATCATATTATTCAAGTTCTCTGTTTCCTTTCTGATCTTCTGTCTAGATGCTATCTATTGATGAAAGTGGTACATTGAAGTCTTCAACTTTTACTGTTTAAGTGTCTATTTCTCCCTTCAGTTTTGCCATTGTTTCCCGCTGTATTTTGGGGCACTATGATTAAGTGCATAAACATTTATGGTTGTTATTTATTTTTGGTGGATTGCCCCTTTTAAAATATATAGTGTACTTTGTCTCTTATGATAAATTTTGACATAAGTCTACTTTGTCCGATATTAGTATAGCTACCCCAGCTCTTTTTTTGTTACTGTTTACACAGAATATCTTTTTCCATCCTTTCTCTTTCAATCTATTTGTGTCTTTGAATCTAAGGTGAGTCTCTTGTAAACTAGATATATAATTGAATCATGCTTTTTTATCCATTCTACCAATCTCTGTCTTTTGATCTGGGAATTTAATCCATGAACATTCAGTGTTATTATGTAAAGGCAGAACTTACTTTAGACTTTCTGTTCTTTGGTTTATATATGTGATATCTTTTAAATCTTTTTTTCTACATTGCACTCTTTTTCTGTATATTTGATCTTTTGTGATGTGTGTCATGATCCCTTTCTCATTTCTGTTTCTGCATTTTTAAGTACTTTCTTTTTGTTTACCCTGGGGTTTGCATATACACAATCTACATGTATAAGAACTAATTTGAAAAGATGCCTTCTTACCTTCAATAGCATACATGTTCTCTGCTGCCACACCCCTCTGTTTCCCCTCTTTATGTTGTTTTTATCCCACTTTTTCCCTTTATATTTTGCACATCCATTATTAGGAGATAGTCTTTTTTTATCATTCAATTGTATTCGGACTCTTACAGGAATTAAAGAGTAGAGATATATATTGAGGATACGGCACTATTGGGTTTTGCATTTACCTTTTAGTTACCTTTATTGAAGATTTTAATTTCTTCACACTACTCCAAGACCCTCTCTCCTGTCTTTTCCTTTTAACCTGTAGACCTCCCTTTAGTAATTCTTGTAAAGCAGATCACTTTTTGACAAACTATCCAGGTTCTTTTTATCTGTGATTATTTTAAACTCCCCCTCAGTTTTTTTTAGGAAGTAGCTGGGATTGAACCCAGGACCTCATATGTGTGAAGCAGGCTCTCAACCACTTGAGCTACATCTGCTCCCTCCCCCACAGTTTTGAAGGATAGTTTTGCCAGAGAAAGAATTTTTGTAGGCAGTTTTCCTCTTCAGTACCTTAAATATATTGCACCACTGCTTTCTTACCTCCATGGCTTGTTTCTGGTGAGAAATTGATACTTAGTCTTATTGAGGATCGCTTCTATGTGACAAATTGCTTTTTTCTAGCTGCTTTTAGAATTCTCTATCCCTGGCATTTGATATTATGAGCAGTATGTGTCTTGGAGTAGGTCTATTTGGATTAAATCTGTTCAGAGTATTTTGCACTTCCTGGATATGTATTTTTATATCTTTTATAAAAGTTGGGACATTTTCAGCCATTATTTCCTCAAATATTCTTTCTGCACCTCTTCCCTCCTCTTCTCCTTCTGGGACACCCAAGATGTATATATTTGTACACTTTGTGCTGTCATTCAAATCCCTGAGACACTGTTCAACCTTTCTACTCTTTTTTCTATCTTTTCTTCTGACTGTATGTTTTCCATTGTCCTGTCTTCTAGTTCACTGATTCTTTCTTTTGACTATTCAAATATGCTGTTGTATGCCTCCAGTGTACTTTTAATTAACATTATTTTGTCTTTCATCCCCATAATTTCTAGCATTTTTTATACTTTCAAATTCTTCTTTATGCTCACACATTGTCTTCTAAACATCCCTTATGTCTTATTCTGAACTTGAGAGTAGCCTGTGTTTGATCAGATTTTCTCAGCTCTTCTTTATCAGTTTCTTATCCTGGATATGTAGTACTGTTTTTTTGTTTTGTTTTGTTTTTGTTTCTGTTTCATTTTTTAATTTTTTTTATTTTAATTTTTTATTTTTAAAGAAGCTTTAGATTACATAAATGTTGTATAAAAAATACAGGGGATTCCCTTATGCCCCTCCCCCTCCCACAATTTCTCACATGCCTTCCACTTTTTTTATTTAAAAAAAAATTTTTAAAGATACTTAGATTACATAAACGCTGCAAAAAATATATAGGGATTCTCATATGTCCCATATCCCACATCTCCCACAACCTCCCACATAAATATTCTTCATAATTGCAATTGATAAACACATCCTGGGGTTTTGCCATACTGTTTTTAAGGTTCCATTTTTTGTGATCTTGTTTAGCTTCCAAGAGAAAATTTCCTTTCTTCTGTTCATTCTCTGGGAATCTTGATCTGTTCTGTTTGTTTTTGTTCAGAGTTTTCTCTCTCGATCCTATGATTTGTTTAAATTTTCTCTCTTGCTCAGTGCCCCCTTTCCTTACACTTTTCAGTTCTGGGACCCATCTGTCTTACAGTAATTCAGCCCAACCACCACTCTTTTTTTTTCATGTGAGGCTTTTCTGCCTCTGGTTTCTTCCCTGTTAATGTAGCCCTCCTCAGGTATCCAGGTGAGGTCAACCCAGAAAAGTGGGCCAATCCAGAATAGTCTGTTTGTATTTTGGTGACCCAGCAGATAGAGACTGGATTAAGAGTGCATACCTGTTTCCAATAGTTCTGCTGTGGTCCAACTTTCTTTTTTCCCCTGGGGGACCTTTTGTATGCAGCATTCCTCAGCAGCTCATGTTCCATCCTGATTCTCTGTGGACTGGGGTACTTGTACTTGGATATGCATGAGGTTCTAACTGGCTGCTCTGAGTGGGTCTATAGTCTGCATCCATGGCAGGAAGCATCAGGACTCTGCTGCCTCTGTGTGATTCCCGAGTTGCATGTGCCTGAGCAAGTAGGAGATGTCCAGGAGGGGGGTCCAGCAAGAAAATCCCCAATATGATCTTGCAGATTACTTTTCTTTTTCTTCAATTCAGTTTTTGTTTAGTCCTTTTCCAGTTCTATCATCCTTCAGAGCTCTAATCAAGGTGGATTTTTCTTTTGTTTATTGATTCTGAAGGAGACTTTTCAAGGGGATGTCTTATGTTGCCATGTTGATGACATCACTCCATGAATTGATTTTTAATGTCTGGTAAGGGCTTGTTTGGGCAGGCTCATGAAAGTTCTGAGGAAGTATCATGAAGGCTACAAGGCAATACTGTAAGCATCCTTAATGGGGGCTTTGTCGGAATTCAGGCTGTGTTGCATAGTGAGGATTCATTCTTATCATAGAGAGAAAGCTCTAGTCCCCAAAGAGGGAAAGAGACAGATGGCCTTTCTTGTGTGTACGTGTGTGTGTGTGTGTGTGTGTGTGTATTCTTTATATTTGATTGGGGGAAAGAGAGTACAAACACACATGAGGTTATAGCAGACATGAACCTCAAAGTTGTAAGTCCTCCCTTATCAGTTACAGTCCAAGGGAGTTGTGAGCAATGTTTAGAAATTGACTCAGAGTCTACTGCACATTGGTGCTGAATGACATAGAGGAATGGGTGTCTGTGATTTAGCTTCTTTTTTTTATACCAGATGAGTCAGTAAAAGAGTTCTTATTTTTTGTTTTTAAAATTGCATGATCTTTTGTTTTTTTTTAGGTTGCCCAGTAACACTAGAAAGTTGATGAATTTCAAAGAAAGAACAACTAAGTTTGAATTCAGTTTCTCTCATTTATTGCTATGGAGTTTAGTCAAGTCAACCTCTTTGAACTAAGTGCCCATGCTGATATAATGGGAGTGGGGTGTTTAATATTTACTTGTGGCAGTTTGTGATTATTTTATGAATCCCAAATGAGAAAGATTGTGTTTTTAAACTAATCTATTCCTGTGGGTGTGATACCATTTAATTACATTAAATTCAGTTGAGGACCCTTGGATTAGGTTACTTGATAAGATTGTTTTAGGGCTTTTGATTGGGCTACATCAGTGAGCCAGGACTCAGGTTGAGTCTCTGACCCCTTACTAGGTCTGATATAAAGGGAGACACAGAAAGAGACAGACAGACACTGGAAAAAGAAGCTGCCATGTTTGATCTTGCATGTAAGAGAGAGAACTAGAGGAGCACTTAAGCATGGAGCCCCAAAAGGTTGGAATTACAGAGCAGCTCAAGAGAAGATAAGCCCTGATAGCTTACAGCTGAACTCAAGAAGAAAGAGGAACAGCCAAAACTGGTATGGGGGGCCCAGAAAGAGACATGTCCTAAGCCACATTGCCCTCAGCTGAGCTCAAACTTCAGCAAAAATCAGTGGCAATCTTGCTTCAACTTGTGCCAGCTGACTTTGGTGACAAAGAATCTCTGATGGTGCCTCAGTTTGGACTTTTCATGGCCTTGGAACTAAGTTTTTACCCCAAATAAATCCTCTTTGTATGAGCCAACCCATTTCTGGTACTTTGCGTTGGCAGCCCTTTGACAAACTAAACCACTACCTTATAATAGGATTATGGTGAGAATTAATTTGAATAATATATGAAATATCTAGCATAGCATTTGGCTTAGAGTAGGTGCTTGATATATACAATTTGTCTCTTACCTTTTAATAATGGAGTTATTGTTAAACAACGGGGATGTAGTAGCTCAAAAGTTTATGGAAGTGAACAATAAAATATATGTGAAGGATGGTCTTTTTCATAAAAATAGAGTAATTGAAGCAGATGATATTAGAAGATGATGATTCAGTGAAGCCAAAAACAGTAATCAATAACCAGCTTATTGAACTATATTATATGCTACACACTGTTAACTTCCTAACATGCATCATCATAAAAACCAGCCCTCAGACAGGCCCTATGATAGTAACACTATTTATCCACATTTTATAAATGAGCAAACAAGTGAGAGAGATGTAATAGTGTGTTTCTTTTTTGGGGGAGTTGGTGCTAAATATTGTCTTGTTACATTTGGAAGTTAAAGAAAAACCATATGTAACCCCATAAATAAGTAGACAAGTTCTAGCTCATTTTCTTAAAACTCTTGATTATTTCTGTCATCTACCTAAGTATGGCAAAAGAGAAATATAAGGATTTTCCATACTTTGGTTTTGTATTAGACATTTAAAACACTGGCAGGAAGGCAGATACTATTTTAAAGTACTGCTTAAAAAATAATAATGATACCTTAATAATGACACCTTTCACTTGTCTAGGGTATATATTTTTGAAAGAGTTTTAGCATTTCACAAACCTCCATTCCTAAGACACAACAAAGGAGAGGCCAGAGGGGTCCACCAGAATCCTGAGCCTTTATTCCACACTTAGTGCCATCTAGCTCTGTAACTTTGGGAAAGTGAAAATTTTTGAGCTTCTCTTTTCTTAATCATTAAAATGATAGGGTGGCCTAGATCTTCTGTTAGATCACTTCAAATCCTAAAAATTGTTTCAAGGTCATATAAATCAAAATAAACAAACAAAACTATTTGAATGGCTTTTTTTGGTATAAAGACATCACCACAAAAAATTAACAAAATATTTCCCACTACCTGGATTTCTACAAACCTGATGAAATGGATAGTTAAACTGATTCACAAACTATTATTATAAGACATATTTAATTAAATATTTATTCTCTCAAGGATTGCAGACTGGTTATATATATGTTCACTAAAAATGAGTATTAATTTAAATTCTCTTACATTTCAGATGTTACCGTTGAATGATAAAAATATCAATAAATCTTTCCAAATCAATACATATTGATATTTTTCATATTTTAATCTGTTTTGTTCGTGTTAAATTTAACATTTTCCTTATATGAATTGCATATTATAAGAAAAATATAGTATCTCTAGTAATAACACAAATAAAAACGTGTTCTACACAACTCCTCCATTTTATCTCCCACACACCCTCAGACAATGTCCCATTCTGACCCTACATGCTGCCTTCCCCATCTCCTTTCAGAGAGCACCCCCCCAAAAAAAGTGTTCTATAATCAATTCATATTGCATATTTAATTTACTCTTCTACCCCTTACCAGGAGAATGCTTCAAGCTGGCATTATAAGAGGTATAAGAAGACTTTTGTTTAAAATTAGAGGGCAAGTGGAGTGGTTTCAGATTTAGGTAATATGGGGGAAACATTAGCAAATGAAATAAACATGATTTGGGGCTTTCTAGCACTTAAAGGCATCGTTCACTTTGAACTCTTAATTATTTATGACACAGAAAGAGACACTTGGTAAATAACAGGAAAAGCACAGAAATCAAACACAGATTGTGGTATTTGCTAACTTTAACTCAAGGCTGGTGATAATTCATTTACTCTGAATTACTTCCCGAAGAATAGTTAGATTCGAGGGAAAAATAAATGAGACCATTAGCAAATGACTAAGAAAACTTCACAAGAAAAAAAATAACCCTTCTGATTTGATGTTAAAGCAAATTCTGTAAAGTAACCATAATCTGAAAATATTCTTTCTAAGAACTGAATGTTTAATAAATAGGCAGTCTTATTTCAGTATAAATAAATGATATGTTTTATGAAATGTAATATATCTCCTCCAGGGCAGTAAATAAACAAATATTCACAGGAAAGTCTTATATAAACTATTACATATATATATATATATATGAGTAAATAAAGATGTATGCATGTGTATGTGTATATGTATATATGTATAAAAACTTTAGATATATGTATGTTTAGGTTTATATGTTGATATATATATATAAACATTAAAATATACTGCTAGAATACCTTCAAAATTTGCCTTGAAAGAAGCACTAGGTAATATTTATTATTCAAGTATTCTTTGATTTGTTCAAAGTTTGAAAAAGGTACTGACTCTTAAAAAAAAAAAACACCTCAAACATTATACAAACTACTATGAATTAGATTCTACCTAGTCCAAACCAAATTAAAATTTACAGGAAAACTGAACTCTTGAATTGTTTAATGCATTTAATGCATCTTAACCTCCTCTGTGATATGCCAATAATTATCCTGTACTTTTAAACTATTTTCTTTCAGAACTTCTCAGAAGTTAACCTACTTTTCATTTAAATGGTTTTCTACTTGTGGATTTCACTTTAGATGCTTTGGGCTTGATTCTCAAAGATTTGGCTGACCTTTTCCTGGAAAGAAAATGGTCATAATGATGATTCCTTCTCTTAAATTCTGTAGTGAGACCTTTCATTGTCATCTGCTTCTGATGACATCTGGCTTATTTGTTATTTAACAGACAGATTTATTTTATTTTTTTAATTAATTATTTATTTTTTATATATCTATATACATTTTTAGGATACATTGATTACACAAATGTTACAGATTTATTTTTTTAAAAGGTAGAAGTCAGAATATTTTCTCCTAGAATTTTCCTTAAAATTTCACTAAGTATAACTTTATAAAATTCATTATGTATACTGCTCAAGTTCATGGCAAACTCCCTTTTAAATATAAACAAATCATTTATTTTGGTTTTCAGGTGGTACAGTCCAAATAAAATAACTATGAACTCAAGTGATGCCTTTACCTCTTCTCTCATGTATCATTGCACACTTATTTTTTTCTTCTTTTCCTTCTCTCCCCCCTCCCTCATATGTAAATTATCTAGTTGCAAATGTTCCCCACTAATGTGGATTACATTATTGATTGTTTGAATTCTGAGACAATAAGATCTGTTTCATGGGAAACATTAAGCATTTTTGGTAGAATGCAACCTATAGTTTGCCTTGGCAAGGAAACTAAAAAATGAGAAACATTGAAGGAAGGCAAGCTTTACTGAACGTGCAACTTTGCTCAAGATAGTACTAGTATAAAAAGGTGCTTGGTAAAGCAGGGTTTATGTATGTATGTATGTATTTATTTCCCAAGACAAGCTGCAGAAAAAAAGACACATAGGTTCTAGAATGTGAAGGGGAAAAAACTGAGGAGGGTGAGAAACCTGAAGCCTTTTATGACTCCTTCAAGCCTGATTTCCTGAGGGTTTTGCTCTTCCTCGCTGGTCATAGGAGATAAGAAGGAAACAGTTGGTGTATGTGGGAGAGACTGGCCAGAAAGCTCCACTCCTGGCTCTTGAGATGTAAGGGTAAAAGAAACCAGAGTAGATAGGATGGTTTCAAAAAGGCCTACTGGCAAAGAAAGGAAACCAGTCTCCTAAAATAAAATGTAGTTGAGGAAAGATGGTCTAAGCTGGAGTTTTGGTTTAAAACAAAGGTCTAAGGAATAATGAAGGAGACTTAGTATGAGCATGACTTACTTGAAGGAGGAAGCCCACCAAACAGAGCAAACATTGCATAGCGTTATACTTTCAGGAACAGTGTCCAAACAAAACCAAAGGTTGAAGACTAGCACTGGGGATGACTTTTAACCCAAATCTAAAATTGGTAAGTTAATATTAAAAAAAAGTGAGTGTGTATATTTTAAAATATTCATAAGGTATTAACTCTTAAATGTTGAACTAAGGAAACTACTTTTATTGTTAAAACTTGTTTCAAATCAGCTATTTTAATAATTTTGGTTTTTTATTAAAATGGAGGAAGGAAAGTATCCTCTTCTCTATGTAGAATCAAATGATATAATTTTAGTTTTACTTTTTCATACTAGTGTGACTAGATACCATTATTATTGTCTGACTGTAGACTTTCTAGACCAAGAAATGTATAACAAAAACTTGAAGGAATCTGAATCATAAATAAATTAACAAACAATATCTCAATACTTAATTTAAGTATGTGAATTATTAAGTTTTTAAAATTGCTTTTATTATTTTTTAGTTATTTCAATTTTGACTTTCTATGACTTAGGAAGACTTTAAAATTATTTTATCTGAGAAATATATTAAAATTCTGAAAAACCTGCCAACCTCTGTAAACACCATTCCTCAATTATCCCCATTATCATCATGCATTATTTATTCAGGGGAAGGGAAGTAATTTTAATATTTGTCTAATAAAACATAATTATGTAAATTGTCTCTAAAATTAATCAGTGTTCTCTAAAACCAAATATTTTGGAAATAATTTCTTTTCTGTCACTCATATATTTTTCTTTTGTTGGCTAATTCAGATTTAACTATACTTATTTTTATTTTAGGAGTTTCAGAGTAATGTTTGGCCAATTTGAACTATTTCTGGAGATAGGAGTGGTTCTGGAGTATGTGGATGTATTGTGAAAAGGTGGCCAAAGAATTTAAGCAGCTCAGGCATAATTAAAAAAAAAAAAAGTTTCATGAGGGGCTCTTCCAGCTCTAATTATATTTGTTATTCTAAATGTACTAATGGGACTAATTTAGAGAAATTAAAATATGAGAGAAAATAAATAATAATTTTGTCCATGAAAAGATACCAGAGAGTGAGGATAATATTCAGGTGTTTGAACTACAAATCCTAAAGACTTCGGAAAGTAATACATAATTTAAAAATCAAAGCAGGATAATATCTTTTTTTAAGATTTTATTTTTTTATTTATTACATCCCCCCCCCCCCTTT
>PVKH010033175.1:0-12055 GCA_004027955.1 Chaetophractus vellerosus | reverse complement strand
AATTGTAATGTGGGTTTTTTTTTTGGGACCTGGGGGTTGTCGTGGGTGATGCTGCAACGGAGGATGTAGGCCATTTTGAATCATCGTTTATCATTCGGAACTGTATGGGAGAGAGGGTCGTCTACAACCTGAACTGTGATCTATGCTTGATGGCAAAGCCCCAAAATGTGTATATCTATCACAGGCGTTATGACACACTGAAGGATGTGTGTATGGGGTTTGTGGGAGGGGTGGGGGGGAGGCATATGGGTACTCCTGGAGTCTCTATGTAACATTTGTGTAATCAATGTATCTTAAAAATATATATAGATATATAAAAAATAAAAAATAATATTAAAAAAAAAAGAATTTAAAGGCAAAAATTCACTAAAAAAAAAAAAGAGAGAACCTATTCTGGATGCAACCTGAGTCATATCACTTCTTTCCTAATGTCCATCTAATTTTGGGTCACTGAGTGAAATTTCCATTGAGCCAAAACAATTTCATATATTGATGCCATACTTTATGACACTGTACTTTTTAGTGGTATTCTATTTATTGTTGGTGGGAAGCAACCACTAAGCTGTTTTTTCCCCACAACTGAAAAAGCCGAGGCTAATTGATCTTCCATCTATAAAATATTAACGTACTAAAAAAAAAAAAAAAACTGCATTGACAGCGAAATTGACTGCCCTAGAAAGTGACTCCCTGAGGAAATCATATATTTTGGGTATATCATCACTTGTTTATGTTAAAAGAATAAAGTTTAACCTCAAATAAACACTCGGGAAAATTCAGTGTATTTTAATTTGAAAATTTCTAGAAGTCACATTAATTGTAACATTTATTATATAAAAAATATGAGATGGATGATTCCAATGAACTGGAGAGTAAGTGATGCAACTCTGCTGAGATTCAGGGCTCAACCGCCACATGAACAGACCAAGACAGTTCCATCCATCTGCCCCATGGGATCTAAGCCCCCTCTCAATTAGAAACAGAGTGGGCATCACCATCCCCAAATCCTCAAGATTGGGGAATGAAAAATGGGCTAAACTAGACTTATTATTATTCTATTATAGACTTATTATTACTCTAGCAATGGAAGTACTTGTATCATTGATATAAATGCAGTGGCCACCAGAGGTTCTGAGGGGAGGGAGAGAGAAGAATAGGTGTAATGTGGGGGCATTTTCGGGACATCGTAATTGTCCTGCATGACACTGCAATGACGGATAAAGGCCATTATTCATTTTGTCATAACCTATAAAGTTGTGTGGGGCAGAGTATAAACTATAATGTAAAGTATAGTCCACTGTTAGTAGCAATGCTTCAATATGTGTTTATCAATTGTAACAAATGTACCACACTGATGAAAGATGTTGTTAATGTGGGAAAGTGTGGGAGGGGTAGTGGGCAGGACATATGGGAATCCCCTATATTTATCATTTAGCATTTATATAATCCAAATTTTCTTTAAAAATAAAAAATAATAATAAAAATAATATGAATTGGGAAAATAAATGGTTTTCAGCAGTCTGTTATGTGATCCAACCTTGTCCTTCTCTAAAAATATTCTGATCAGTTAACCATGTATGCAAATGGTGTGTTTTTATACTTTGCTTAACACATCTTCTTTTATTTAATTTTGCATGATGTTTGAATACTTACCACTTTTGTTAATCTAATTCATTCATCATTAAAATGAATTATTTCCAAAGTCAAAATTGTGAGCTCTGTGTCTATCTGTAATTCAAATATTTATAAAGCAATAAAACTGATGAATCCAGTTATATGAATTTGTACAAATGAAAATATTTGTTTAAAGTTTGCCTTTCTTTGGAAATTTAATGTATGCAAAGATTACAGGTGTTTGATACAGACTAATATAAATATCAAATCAAAAGAGAAGAAAATGCATTTTTTTCTATTTTATTTGGATTTTAATGGTCAAATGTGAAATACTGGGACACAAAATGTTAATAAATCCTCATTTTCTGTCCAACATTTGAAATGATGCACACCAACATATTTTAAAAATCAAGAATGGCATAATTTTAACCTGTCAATTAAAAAATAAATTTGAATAATTTATTGTGAAATTGAAAGTTAGCCTAGTATTATATATTGCAGAAGAATTACCTCCTGAAAGCCTCTTTGTTGCTCAAATGTGGCCTCTCTCTAAGCCAAACTCAGCATATAAACACACTACCTTCCCCCTGGCATGGGACGTGACTCCTCGGGATGAGCCTCCTTGGCATGGAGCAAATATTACCAGGTGCCAACTAGCAATGCATCTTGAAAAAGGTCTTGATAAAAAGGGGGAAATATTAAATACAAATACATTATTATGGCTAGGAGATTTCAAAGTGAGTAGGGAGGTCATTCCAGACGTTTTACTTATACACGTTTCAGCAGGATCTCATTGACTGCCACGGTAAACAGTGCCTCAAACAGCAGGGCTCCTGAGGGTTCTAGAGACATCTAGACACTAAAAGCAGGACAGACAAGCCCAGCAATTTGGCACCCTATCAGTGAGCCTTGCTTTAGAATTTATGCTCCCCAGTGTAACAGTTAGACTCATTTATAATTTCCTTACACATCCTCTTCTGCCTCCTTTTACTTGAACCTATAATTAGCACTAAACTTGTTAAATATATGTCCCAGAGATTTAAACCTTTGGTCTGTTTATTCTGTTGCCACACAATAGTGATACTTTTGGAAACAGATGGAAATATTGACTTTATTTTCCCAGTAATTTATTTACATTTATGCTAATTTTTGTTGGATAGTTTGGCTTTTATTTTCTTTAAGGAAGAAATAGGAGCAATATGAACATGTTTTAAGACACAGAGAAAAATAATTCATGGAAAAATGTACATGCACATGTACATATATATGCACAATATATCATATAGAATTGTTTTTGGGCTTTAGAAAAATCTGATAAACATTAAGAAATAATGTTTCATTTTTTTACATAATAACAATTTGAATATAGATGACTCTGTAATTGTTTCAACACAATCTGAAACTCTGATGTTTTCCAAATAGCTTTTGATGCTCCAAACATTATATCTGTATTTAAAGCAGGAAGAGGGAAGAAGATATAGTACTAATAATATTTGGCCTGTAACATCAAATTAAGTTTTCCAAGAAACTCTACACATGAGACTTCTGCTTATTCCTCATTGGTCCAAGCTGGGGCATGTGGGTATTTACCTCTGGCTGCAAGTGGGACTGGGAAAATCAGTATTTACCCTTTCTGTCCTTTATTATAAGGGCATGCAAGGGAGAAGGGAGATGCAAATGAAAATTAATTTCTCTGTACAACAGTTTCTTCCCAAACTGTATTGATGTAATATTTTGAAACCCCTCATTTAGGAAGAAGACAAATTGCAGAAACAGAGTAGTCCCTGGGATGGCCAATGCTAAAATCTACGGAGAAGGAATTAGGAAGTTTTCCCATCATGACAGAGAATCTCCCCAATTAGTCTCTGATTCTGCTCCCTGGAGGAACTCACATTTTCATTTTCTTCTGGACCTATGCTTTTGCCTTCTGAGGCAATTCATCCTTCTCCTTTATCCTCCATGGCCACTTCTTAAGCAGGCATTGGAAACTATGCCCAGCTTGGATATTACACAGCTTCCAAAAATCATTTGCTCATGAAAGGTTGAGAATAAAAGGATTTTTCAAAGTGTAAAATAAGCAAAAGTATCAATATTCTAAGCTTGTAGTTTCTCTGGAAATAGCATTCTTTCAAATCTTTGTAGGTGTTTGCCTCCAGTCAGTTTCATATGCCAATAACTGCATCAAATCTTTTCCTAGAAATAGGTATCAAATAGATTGCACTTTTGTTTCCCCTTGCTTCTTTCAACTAACCATGGCTTTTTCCTAAGACTCCAGGCTTGAGGTAGATTGCCAAGGTCTTCATTTGTCTTTGACTACGAGGTTGGGTCTTAATGAGCCTTTGTATCTCAAAGTCTTTCTCAGTCAGATTTCCCATTACATGGGGTCCAAAAACAATTGCCTTTCCAACACTTTAAGGTCTCATATTTTTGGATTCCATTTTCTCTCTCTCTTCTACTTGCAAATTAGCCATTCTCCCCTGGACACCCAAGAGGAGGCAGCATACACTACAATTTTAATTCTTTCAATCGCTTTCCTATACTTGAAAGCTCAGTAAGCACATGGCCAGTCTTCTGAATTATCTCAGGGACCATTTCAGTAAATGTTTTGCCCGATAATTACATGAGTCGCCATCTCTGTAACTTCTGAAATCAGTTTCCTCACCACATAACACTTGGATATTAACCTAATTCTAAGCTAAATCTTAGTTAGAATTTTTGTCATTACAGCAACCCCCCTTTTATTTCCAATTTCTCTATTAGTTGGAGTAAATAATTTTGTTTGTTGATATAAGTGATCCCCAAGTCTCTATGGTTTAACATAAACAAAATTTTCTCCTTGCTGACATTCAAATCCAGTATGAGCTAACAGAGGTTGTGGGGAATTTGCTCCACATGGTGATTCAGTAAGCCAGGCTTCTTCATGAATTGACTCCAAGGCTTTAGATGATGGCAAAGACAATTCAGGAAGGAGCCTGGCTTACTAAATCACCATGTGGAGTTTGGGGACCAAGAAAAAATGGAGGTCTACATGTAATATGTCTAAATATTTAAAGTTATAAACCAAGATAACAAACTCTTATAAAAAGTGTTTTTATTCCCCTACATCCATACAACCATAATGCTTTAGAGGACCAAGCTTAAATTTAAACTTCCCAGCCCCTTGGATTTCCCTGACAAAATGATGGTTATAGAGGATCAACTGTTGGACCCAGAACTCTGTCTTCAGTCCTCCAAGTAGCCCACAGCCTTTCTTCTCATGCCTAGTTTTGTTGTATACCACAAGGGCCTTTGGTTACCCATGTATACATTCAGATTCCAGCATGCATGCCAACTCCATCCACTACTCCTGTGAGTAGCAATGCCTCTCATCCCCCACCCTCCTGGTCTAAAAGCAGTGCCTGCCGGCCACATCACCTACCCTCAGTAAGACATACCAGAGGAGAGCTCCTTGAATGTCCTGCAAAGATGTTTAGAGTTGTTTGGGCAGGATACTATAGGCTTTGAGCCCCCAGGAGTTCCCTGACCTCAGTCGGAAAAATGTTGCCAGATAAAAGCCTGAGTGAGGCTGGTTAAAGTGCAGGAGCCAGGGCTGGCCCCCTTCCCAGAAGCCCCCACCTGTGGTTCTAAGGTAATTTTGGAGTTGACCAATGAGGAAATACATACAGCATGTAAAATTTCCCCAGGATCTGTAAGAAAATTGCTTACTAAAGGCATATATCATTTTCACTTCACTTATATTATATTGGTCATAATTCAGCCACACGCCCTGACGACCTGCAGGACAACTGGGAGATGTAGTCTTACGCCTCTATGCACAGAAGGAAAGGGCAGTTTCCGTGCACTCATAGCATTGTTTCTACCACTTTATACCACATTCGCTTCAGATTCACGGTGTTCACACATGCCACGTTGGTTTTCTGAGACAAAGAGTCAATATTTTTAAGGAATATATGCAAGTCTAGAAAATCAAATCTGCACAGTGACGTACATAAAGAAGGAACACACTTGGTTCTGGTGGAAGCTATTAGGATATGACACTGTTTATTAGAAAAGAATAGTTTTGGTTTTATTCCTCACTACTAGAGCTACAGTATATCTGAAAGCAAATAGCAATTGTTGCCAACATTGCTTTCATTATTTGTTCCCATTTATTTTCTCCTCAATGAAGTCACATTTTACTGACAAAGTTTTCTATAGATTTTCATTTTTGCTATTTTGATACCCTTCATGGAATATAACCCAACAAATAAATTAATAAAGTATGTAAGTGGGTCTTTATGTGTATACATACGCACACATATACACACAGACATATGTATGTATTCCTGTTTATCTACTTATTCGTGGAAAATATCCTAGATATTTGTGTATATGGAACAAACTTTGATTTGTTTTTTCAAAAGCCAGGTGAATTGATTTTATCTAACCTTGGTTTGTTACATCTTTTTGTCAATCATCTTTGTAACACATGGGCCAAGTCCTGCTGACCAGGAATTCAGCAATGCCCACATAAAGTGAACACAAGGCTGAAGAGCCTACAGTCAAAGTCAAAAGCCAGACAAAACGACTAGCCCTCAGCTCCAAAGCATGGGTCAATGGGCTCCCATCGAACCTCACAGAAGGGCATGCAATGCTTTCACTTTTAAAGTGCCACTGGTACAGACATAACCTGAAAGGAATGGAAAAGAAAGTAAATTGTACAGCTAGAGGCAAAAGCCGAGCTGTTGTTAGAAATCTCCCAGAGGAACTCCAGGCCTACAGTGCCCTCACCCAAACAAAGAGGCTTAACTTGCTGTTTAACCAAAAGGATTGTGTCTGCTGTTAGCTCAAGCGGTGATCTGGGCTAGAAAAGCCAGGAAACTGTTGTCCAAACAGCTTAAACTCAAAGCCAGTCATACATGGTTTCCTGAACAAAACCTAATCAGAGAGAGAATACCACAGGACATAGCAGCAGGGATTCACAACTTGTGCAGATTTGTTCACATCCCCACACCTATCAGTGTGTAATATCCCCCAAGTACTTGGGTTTCCATTATGGAGATCATATTTCCATTATAATACATAATCAATGCAAGATAGCCACAGGCATGTATTTTTGCAATTTTTGCCCTATTACTGTATCATTCGTAAAAACACAATTCTTGCCTCAAATTCCAACTACATGTTTATTCTATAAATCAGTTTATGACAATGTTTTACCCAATGTGCATACTGCTGTTTAGAACTCTGTACTCAAATTGGAGTCATAACTGCCTTCCTTACGTTTAGTAACCCAGCAATACATAAAAGATTCTAAGTAAAACCTGCATAATAAAGTATAACAGCATTACTTGCCTAAAAAATCTTGCTCAACTCAAGAGGAAGATATTGAGTTATGAGATCATCAACTGTTTAGGAAATAATATTGCTGATATTTTTCATCACTGGAAATTTTTATTTTTGAAAATAAATGACAATTTGGGTAATTTCGTGTATACATATATAATTATTTAAGCAATATAAGATTTTACATTGTTAGGAACTGATGAGTCTTAAAGGAAGACACCCTTCTCCTCTTTTTCTCTCCTACTTCTCCCAATACCTTTAATCCACAGCAACCAATGTTCCTCCATCTGGGCATCAGTATTTGCTACTATTTTAGTTTCATTTGACTGTTCAAGCAAATAACACGAAAAGGTTTGGTTAGACAATGGGAGTTTATTCACTTGTGGCTTTGAGATTAGGAAAAAGCCCAAATCAAGGCATTTCTCCTTGAAGACTGTGGCGTTCTGGGGCTGGCTGCTATCAGTCCTTGGCCCTTAGCTTTTCACATTGCAGGACACATGGTGGCATGTCCTGGTCCCCGCCTTCTCTTCCAGGTTCCATTGATGTGCAGCCTCTGGCCGCACCCTCTGTGGCTTTCTCTACCTCAGAATTTCATGCCACTTATAATGGACTCAAGTAGTAGGACTAAGGCCCATCTTGACTGAGCTAGGTCATACCTTAACTGAAGTAACCTCATCAATAGGTCTGACTTACAATGGGTCACAGCCACAGGAATTGGATTAAGTTTAAGAACATGTTTCTGGGGTACATATAGTATATATAACTCCACACTACCACAGCTACTTTTGAAATCACAGGACTAGTCTTAGGTATTAAACCAAACCTATTCATTTGGTAAATAAATATGGAGACTCTATAATGGGCTATATGTCAGGGGCTTTTTCAGGCCCTGGGGAATATAACAGGAATACCTATGTGGATACATAAATATATCTATGAACTAGAACCAATATACATCACTATTGCAAGGTGGTAAGAATGTGAAGAAGCATGGGAAAAACACAATGTAACTTATGGGACTATAGTTAACAGGAATATTGTAATATTCTTTTTTTGCCATATTCCATGTTTTTTTAAATTTTAATATTTATTTAAATATATTTTTATGAGAGAAGTTGTAAACTTACAAAACAATCATGCACGTGTGTGGAATTCCCATAGAACACACCTCCATCAACAATCTACATTCTTGTGGAACTTTTGTTAAAGATTATGAGATAACATCATCAGACTATTACTGCTAACTATGGTCTATAGTGCACATTTTGTATATTTTTTTCCATATCCCTGTATTAACAACAGTCTTTGCCATTGATGCAAGAATATTATAGTATTGCTGTTGACTATAGTCCACAGGTTATATTAATTATATTTTTCCAATTCTTCTCCACATTCTTTCCATTTTGCAATAGTGCTGTACATTTGTTCTAGTTCTTAGGACATCCTTATATTTATACTATTCACCACAACTGTCATCCACCTCTGGGTTCACTATGCTATTCAGTCCCTAGATTATTCTCTAGCTTTCTTTCAATTGACATTTATATCTACCCTTTTCAGCCATAATCCCATTTATAAACCAGCTGTGTTACTTCTACTCACTATTATAGGCTAACATCAACTCTATCCATTTCCACATTTTCACAGTCAAGTTAATTAAAACTTCTACATACATTAAGCATTAGTACTCACTTCAGCCCTTGTCCTATCTCCTAATAGCTTATACTCTAGTTAAAAATGCCATGTGTTTATTGTTCATCTTTAGCTCATACTAGTGAGGTCATACAATATTTGATCTTTTGTGTCTGGCTTATTTCACTTAGTGTAAAGTCTTCAAGGTTCACCCATGTTATCATGTGTTCCAATTTCATTTCTTCTTATAGCAGCATAGTATTTCATCGTATGTATATACCACATTTTGTTAATCCATTCATCTGTTGGTGGACACGGGTTGTTTCCATCTTTTGGCAATTGTGATTAACACTGCTGTGGACATTGGTGTGTGCAAATGTCTGTTTACATGACAGTTTCCGTTTCTTCTGGATAAATTCCTAGTAGAGGAATTGCTGAATCATATGTCTTCCACAGAAGCTGCACCATTTTACATTCCCACAACAGTGAAGAAGTGTTCGTATTTCTCACATCCTCTACAGCAGTTATTGTTTTCTGTTTTTTTGATAATGGCCATTCTAGGCTGTTTGAAATCATGTCTGCTTGTCATTTTGATGTACATTTGCCTAATACCTAGTGGTATTAAACATAATTTTCATGTGCTTTATGGCCATTTGTATTACCTCTTTAGAGTAATCTCTGTTTAAATCTTTTGCCTGTTTTTTAATTGGGTTGCTTGCTCTATATTGTCCAGTTGTATAATCTCTTTATATAGAATGGTAATTAAACCCTTATTGAATATGTGTTTTCCAAACATTTTCTGCCATTAAGTGGGCTGCCTTTTCACCTTCTTGATGAATTCTTTTGAATCACAAAAGTGTTTAAGTTTGAAGAGGTCCCATATATCCATGTTTCCTTTCATTGCTTGTGCTTTCAGTGTAAGGTTTAAGAATCCACCATATACCACCAGGTGTTGAAGATGTTTCCCTATATTTTCTTCTAGGAGACTGTGGCAGTTTGAAATTATTTATGAATCCCAAAAAGAGAAAGATTATGTTTGTAAACTAATCTATTCCTCTGGATGTGATACCCTTTGATTGTATAAAATGCAAAGGATTTAAGTTTACTTTATAAAATCAGTTTTAGGCCTTTGATTCAACCACTTCAGTAAAGTGTGACTCAGATTGAGTCCCTGCCCCCTTGGTGGACTGATAAAAACCGACACTCAAGAAAACACACGAGAAAAGGCGAGAATTTTGCCATATGACAGAAAAGAAAAGTCTCAAACAGCTAAGGCCCCGGGGAGAGACGAGCCTTCACCTGATACTTTGCAGCTGATACAGGAAGCCCTGAGAGAGGACCCTTAACCAGGAAAGAGAGGACTAGAAGCCCAGAAGGAAAGAAAAGACCAGGCAAAGATCAGTGACCATCTTGATTCAACACATGGCAAGTAACTATGGTGAGAAAGCAACCTTGAGTGGGACTCTTTATGGCCTTGTAACTTTTATGCCAAATAAAACCCTTTATAAAAGCCAAAAGATTTCTGGTGTTTTGCATCAGCACCTCTTTGGCAGACTAATACAGAGACTTATCGTTCTAGCTTTTATATTTTGGTCTTTGATCCAGTTTTAGTTAATATCTGTATAAGGTACAAGATAGGGGTCTTCTTACTTTCTTTTGGATATGGATATCCAGTTCTGCTATCACCATTTGTTGAACAGGTTGTTCTGCCCCACCTGAGTGTGTTTGACAGCGTTTTCAAAAACCACTTTACCGTAGATGTGTGGGTCTGTTTCTGAACCTTCAATCTGATTCCATTGGTCTATGCAAGTACCATGCTGAATTTATCACTGTAGCTAGGTAATGATTTAAAGTCCAGAAGTGAGAGTCCTCCAATTTTGTTCTTCCATTTTTAGATGTTTCTGGCTATTTGGGGCCCAATACCCTTCCAAATAAATTTGATAATTGTGATTTCCATTTCTCTAAAAAATGCTGGTGGAATTTTTATTAGGGTCGTATTGAATCTGTATATCAATTTTGATAGAATTGACATCTTAACTATATTTAGTATTCCAATCCATGAGCACAGAATATTCTTCCATTTATTTAGGTCTTTTTTTTTTATTTCTTTTAGTAATGCATTGTAATTTTCTGAATACAAGAGCTTTATGTCTTTGGTTAAGTTTAATCCTAAATGTTTGACTCTTTTATTCGCTACTATAAATGGAATTTTTTCCCTGAATTCCTCTTCAGATTGTGCATTACCAGTTTATAGAAACACCCCTGATTTTTGTGTATTAATCTTGTATCCTGCCACTCTGCTGAAATCATTTATAGCTCTAGCAGGTTTATTGTAGATTTTTCAGACTTTCTAGGTATAGGATCATATCATCTACAACTAGCAAAAGTTTTACTTCTTTCTTTCTGATTTGGATACCTGTTATTTCTTTTTCTTGCCTGGTTGCTCTAGCTACAACCTCTAGCACTATATGGAACAACAGTGGTGATAGTGGACATCCTTGTCTTATTCCCAATCTCAATGATAAAACTTTCAGTCTTTCACCATTGAGTACAATGTTAGATGTGGCTTTTTCATATATGGCTTTTATAATGTTGAGAAATTTTCCATCAATTCCTATCTTTAGTAATATTTTTATTTTTAAAAAAGGATGTTGTATTTTGTCAAATACCTTTTCTTCGCCAATCAATAGGATCATATGATTTTTCTTCTTTGATTTATTAATGTGGTAAGTTGATTTTCTTATGTTGAGCTACCCTTGCATGCCTGGGATAAAACCCACCTGATCATGATGAATGATTCTTTTAATGTGTTGTTGCATTCAATTAGCAAGTATTTTGGTGAAGATTTTTGCATCCATATTTATTAGGAAATGGGTCTTTAATTTTCTTTTTTCATAATATCTCTACCTGGCTTTGGTGATACTGTTTTCATAGAACGAGTTTGGTAGCATTTCTTCTTGTTAAATTTTTTGGAAAAATTTGAGTAACAGTAGTATTAAATCTTCTTTGAATTTTTGGTAGAATTTACCTATGAAACCATATGGTCCTGGGCTTTTCCTTTTGTGGAGTTGTTTGATGACTGTTTCAAGCTCTTTACTTTTGATTGTTTTTTTTTTTTTGAGGTCTTTTATTTCTTCTAGGGTCAGTGTAGGTTGCTCTTACATTCCTAGCAACTTTTCCATTTCGTATGCATTGTCTAGTTTGTTGGCATACTTTTGTTCATAGAATCCTCTAATGATCTCTTTTACTTCTGGGGGAGTCAATGATAATGAACCCATTTTCACTTTTGATTTTATTTATTTGCATCTTCACTCTCTCTCTTTTTTTTTGCCAGCCTAGTTAAGAGTCTGACAATTTTGTTAATCTTCTCAAAGAACCAACTTTTGGTTTTGTTAATTTTCTCTATTTTTTGTTCTCAATGTTGTTGTTTCTACTCTGATCTTTGTTATTTCATTCCTTATGCTTGCTTTGATAGTGGTTAGCTGTT
>PVKH010033174.1:0-12051 GCA_004027955.1 Chaetophractus vellerosus | reverse complement strand
TCGTTCCGTTCGAGGGTGGCTCCATTCCGTTCCCACGGGCGGCTCCGCTCCATGTTTTGCGGGCAGCAGTCCTCCATGTTTTTTGCGGGCTGCTCGGCTTCCGCAGTTCGCAGGCGGCAGCTCCGCTTTTCACGGGTGACTTTGCCATGCCCGTGGGGGCTCCGCCCTGCCCGTGGTGGCTTTTTTTTTGCCTTGCCCATGGCGGCTCTGCCCCGCCCATGGCGACTTGCCTTTCTCAAGGCCGTCTGCCCGCTCGGAGAGGTCCCCGGAACCGAACCCGGGGCCTCCCATGTGGTACACCGGCGAGCTCTTTATCCACTGAGCTATCTAGCCGGGCCTTTAATAAATTTATGATGAAAAAACTATCAGAGCTGCACACCAAGATTTACGTGGAAGAACGTTCTTGGCATAATTTATGATAAAAATTAGGAAATAATATCTATCCGTTAGAAGTCTGGTTAAACATTATTGGATATATATAGGCATAAAACTTATTTTTAAAGAATTATTATGAATATTTAAAGGATGGCAAAATGGTGAACTGCTGAGGATACATTATGTAAAAACTCAGCTTATAGAAAGCATGACAAAATTGTGTATAAATAAGGCAAAAATGAAACCCATTATAGGGTATTATATTTTCAAAATTTTCTACAATAAACATGTATTACTACTATCATCAGAAAAACTAACTTCTTTTTAAAAAATCTTCACTCAACCCACGCCATCCACCTGACAATGCTGTTATTTTTCCCTGATAATATTATCCTAGAAAAATAAACCATGGGCAACTCAATTATTTTGCTATTCCTATCTCCAGCCAGATTGAACCTGACTTTAAATTAACAATGATTTTGTAGGCATGAAATATCACCAATGTCCCCTGCCAGGTCCAGAGCTTTTTAGAAGAACTTCTGGGAAATTGAAAAAGGAGTGATTTAATGATCTCTTCAGACCCATGAGTTTGTTTGACAGGGTTGGGGAGATATGTTCAGGTGCAGCCATCATGCCACCGATTGAAGCTAGTTGAAACAGGTGTGCTAAGAGCAACTCAAGTGACATGATGGGAATGGAGACAAGGGATAAAAGATGGTTACATCTGCCTCTAGCCTCCATGTCAACTCAGGCAGGAATTTCCAACAGAGGATTGTACAGGTCGAGGAGAGAAACTCATCATCACTTTTTGATTTTTTGAAACGGATGACTATTCTACGCATTTTGGAAAACGCAAGTAGTCTTTGCACCCTTCTTTTCTGGATGAAATGGTGACAAAAGCAGCAGATGCGTCCAACTGGCGCTCAGAGGGCAAAGTGTCACAACAAGATCTTCATCGATTTGCTGTGTGTTTCACGACAGGCCCTCCAGCAACCAATCAGAGTGAGAAATGGCATCTATTAGTGGAGCTGTAAAAGTATCCCCGGTCCCTGTGGAGGAAGCTAAGTGTCTGCCTTTCTCTACAACATTAAATCATTCTTACATAAGAGGGAATGAGAGAGAGCTAGAGAGAAGGGAGGGAGGGGATACGTACAATACTAGAGAAACCTGAACAATGGGTGCTTTATCTTGGAGATGACATTGAGAACACTAGAAGTTCTAGTTATAAACACATGGAGATTTATTTAGGAATTTTCAGCCTCAGGAATTATTCGCCAGGCAACGCCTAAGACCATGGAACGTGGGACTGTGTCTAAGTTCCGAAACCTTGAAAATAAAATGCACATTTTTTTTATTATGTCTGTGGCTGAGAAAATGGATGCTAAAAGTTAGTGATTGGTAGGAACTCTGTCATACTGATTTATAGGTTTGCCAACTCCAAAATTAATACCCCTCCACCTATGGGCCTAGAAATCCCTGGATTCACGGATCTTAACTTTCCAGGCTTGCTGCTCCTTGTATCATGTATCATATAGAGCATGAAAACATAATGTTGCATTGGATGAAAAAGAAGAATGTGGTCCTTCCGGTAATTAACTTAGTGTCATTCATCCTTGTAACAAACCGGAGTGATGAAAGATGTCTCCTCAGTAAATTAGGCTTACAGGCAATCAGGAAATCCATGGAGTTAGTCATGCTGAGATGATACTTGACAATGACAGAGAAACCTCTACTACCAGACAAAGTCAAATGCATTTATCACTCGTCAGGGCTTTGGTCTCCAAATCCTTGTCATCTCCAGACACACAAGTCTATCAAGACCTTCTAGATTGGTGCCTCTTCAAGTGTGGTTGTGGTGCCTGGGAATTTATCCAACAGTACCCAGATCATTTGGGTTTTCCAGATTTTAAAAACATCTATACACCATCTTGTTCCCAGACATTTCACAAATGTAATTGTCAGATATGATTTCCTCCAAATCCCTCCATTTTTCCAATAATCATTATTTTCACAAAAGTGAAAATACAATGACTGCATGAACCAGTTTCTCCTGGCTACCCTTTCATGAGCTGTATCACTTCATCTGCATGTTGTTACTGACTTTTGTTAAACGTGTATTTCTCATTCTTATTGTGGTATTATATTATACTCTCAATTCACAAAAATGGATCACTCACTTCAAAGTCAACCATTGATCATAAAAAGCAATGATGAAAATAGTGATGCCCATAAGAAGTACCACGGCCCTGCATTTTTGTGTTTACTTCTACCACGTTAAAGATTTCGACTACCAAGTCTGGATGCCAAATTTCTTCTCAGATAAGGTGTCTTGCTTTCCTTATCCTGGGCAGCTACTTACAGTTTGAGGTTCCAAGTAAGTCTGCCCAAAACTCAAAACTTAATCTTTAGCTCTGAACATAGTAGATCTCTTCGGGCTTATACTCTAAGAGGTTTCATCCAATGCAAAAGCTGTGATATCCCCATGGCGGAGCTGGCTTCCCAAGTCTCAGGATCAGGTGAATATAGAGTTATTTTAGTTTTTCAAACTGTGGGAATTATCAGTTGTGGCACTGTTACATAGAGATAAAGAAATGGCCAGGACCTGCTATGAAAAACCCATAAAGTTATCAAGGAAAACTTATGCAAAGGAGAACCAACTTGACAAGGGAATACTTTATCACCAGCTGGGATCTTAAAATTCAGATTGCACCATAATCTAATTACAGATTTATTGACTACTCTTCTCTCATTAGGACCCCTAGGTAAATTTTGTGCTCAACTATTGTAGTTCCACAAGGAAATAAAATTAAAATCTTATGGGATTTTCAATGGAAATATGTTAAATGTATACATATCTCCTTTTTGCTGCATTTTTCTATTAAAAAATATGAACTCTTCCAATTTGTTGAAGTCTACATTTTGGTGACTCAATTTTGACCAATGAGATATATGGAAAAATCTTTTCGGGGCTTCTAGAAAAGGCTTCCTTGGCTCTGGAAAGGAATCCCAAATGAAACATTTCTCTGGATATTGTTTGTTGTAGATGTAACACCTGGAACTTCTGCAGCCACCTTGTGACTGTGAGGGAAGCCAGTCTGGGGCCAAAACCTACACAGCAATAACAGTGATAGCAGAACAAAAAGATGGAAAGAACCTGGGTCCTTCTTGATGTCATTAAGTCACCAAATCAACCAATCCACCCCTTCCTACAGGCTTTATGTTATACAAGGTAATGGATTTCCATACTGTTTGAATTCTTTTGAGTTAGTGTTTTCTGCTACTTTGCTTTGACAAAACCTAATGAGGAATTGGAAGTTTAAATGAAATGAAGAACAAACATGCTTGGGAACTTTCTGCTGATGGAGCTAGGAGAAAGAAAAGATGGGGCCAAGTAAAGTACTGTGGCAGTTTGAGATAATTTTATAAATCCCAAAAAAAGAAAGATTATGTTTGTAAACCAATCTATTCCTCTGGTTGTGATATCCTTTGATTGCATCGAATTCCACTGAGGGGACTTTGATTAGATTATTTGATATGATTGCTTTGGGCTTCTAATTTGACTATGAAACCTAGACTACATCAGTGGGCATGATTCAGGCTGACTCCCATCCCCCGTGCTGGATCTGATATAAACAGACACTCACTCAGATAGACAGACATTTTTTATCCTGCCATGTGACAGAAAGGAGAAGGCTCAAAGAGCTGAGGTCCCAGGGAGAGATGAGCCATTTGCCTGATAGCTTACAACTGAATTTGGGAAGAGAGCAGACCAGCAAAGACTGATCTAGGAAGCCCTAAGAAACAAGCTCTGTGCCAGGAGAGAGGGGACTATAGGAACATGTAAGCACAAAGCCTCAAGAGGCTGGGCCCACGGAGCTGATGAGGAAAGGGTAAGCCTGAGAGAGAAAGACCAGAGGGGAGGGCTGAAACCTCACGAGATGGGTGGCCATTTTTCTTCACCATGTGGCAACACACCAGGATCAATAGTAGCTGACTTTGGTGAGAAGATATCTCTGCTGATGCCTTGATTTAGCCTTGGAACTGTAAGCTTTTATCCTCAAATAAATCCCCATTATAAAAGTCAACAGATTTCTGGTACTTTGCATTGGCAGCCCTTTGGCAGACTAAAACAAGTACTCTTGAAGTAATGGATGTTTCTCCCAAGCCCAGTACAGCCAGCCTTGGTCACTAACAGCCTCCTTTTCCCAGAACTCACTATGTTCCCTACCTAGCTTTCCAAGAGTAAATTGAAAGGGAGAAGGGTACATCTTATCACAAGTTCTGTAGAGAATAAAAACTTCAAATAAGGCAAATTTTAAAAACCCAGCAAATTCTAAGAAGCTGGTAAAAAATACCAAGTTATTGGGAAGCAAGAGCTTTTAGTTATTTTGTGTAGCACACCAAAATCACCTTCTCAAGCCTGACATAAAATCCAGAAACCATAGCTGATATGTTGAACACATTTGACATAGACATTTTAAAAATTGCTATGCAGGAAGATATTGCATAAACAATGTTAGTAGAAAAATAATAAAGATAAATTATTGCAAAACACATAGCAGAGAAAAGGCTCATATAATATGAAAAGGGCTCCTCCAAATCAGTTTTGAAATACCAGCAATCTAATAGAAAAATGAAGTACATGAACAGGTAATTGAAAAAAAAACATACATATAAGCAATAAGTAGACAAAAGATGTTAGTAATTTAAAAATGCGTATTCAAACAATAAAATTCCAATGTTCACCCATTAGATGGAGAAATTATTTTAAAGAGTAATATTTTTCTAGTGTTGATGGAAATGTAGAAAAAAGTGGCTCTTACCCATTTTTAAAGGGAATATAAGTTGGAACAATTACTTTGAAGAGCAAATTTTTAAAATGTTATCTACCTATATCTAATCTTTTGCTTCTTCTTCTAGGATTCCTTAACACAAATTACTGTAAATTTGGAAACACTCTAAATAGTCATAAAGGAAATGGTAAGTAATTGTGGTCAACACTTACTATGAAATATGATACAATCATTAGAAAGAATCTTGTAGCTCTCTATATACCAACAAGGAGATGTTCCAAAAGCACGTTGAAGAAAACTGTGTCTTAGAATGACCCTAATTTTGTAAGCAATTCTTTAAAAATAAAAAGCAAGCATGCGTGATGTAGAGGTGATTTTATAAATGGATAGGATATCCTTCCAAATTACAGCAGTTAACTCTGAAAGGTGAGGCTGGGAAAGTGGTGGGGTAAGAAGAGGGAAAATATCCCTTTTTACTCTGTATATTTTGGTATAGTTTTTGTAATTCATTCATTCAGCAAATCTTTTTCTGAGCTCTTACTATGTTCTGGGTAGGTGTTAGACATGAACAATAAAGAGAGAGGCCCCTGCCCTCGGGAAGCTTACATTCAGGTAGGAAAAGCATCTAGTAAACACATAAGCAAGTAGATAAATTAGATAAGTAGCACAGTGGAGAAAATCAATGATCAAGGGAACTTGCTTTGGAGAGAGGGTGGTCAACCATGGCCTCTCTGAGGAGATAACATTTAAATGGACTCAAGCCAATGAGGTGATACCATCGTTCCAGGGAAAAAAGTGATCCAAAGAAGAAGGAGCAAATACAGATGTTGGAAGGGGAAATTGCTAGAGTATGCTGGAAAACTGCAGAAGGCCTGGGTCTTGGAGGTGAAGAGTTGGAGAAGAGGGTCGGGAATAGTTCTCACACATCCTCTGGGACAGGTAAACCATTTGAATTTTACTCAAAAAAACACATATCTCTTTTAAAATATGGTTTTCTTGGTTTGTTTGTTTTTGTTACATGTCCCCCCCTTTCTGCTTGTTCTTGCTGTGTTCATTTCTGCGTTCTGTGTCTGCTTTGTCTCTCCCCGTTGCGGCGACGCGCTGAGTCAGTTCACCGCACAGGTGGCTTGCCCCACTTGCGGGTGGCTCTGCTCTGTTCGTGGGCGACTTGCCCTGCCCGTGGCTGCTTTGCCCTGCCCGTGGCAGCTTTTTACCCTGCCCACAGCGGCTCTGCCCCACCCACAGTGGCTTGCCTTCTCAAGGTGGTCTGCCCGCTCGGAGAGGCCCCGGGAACCGAACCTGGGGCCTCCCATGTGGTGAACCAGCGCCCTATCCACTGGGCTACAGCCAGCCCCCTAAAATATGTTTTATCAAAGAAAGAAAGCCTTGCACCCCCAGACATGACTTTGTATTTGTATTTGGACCCTTGTTCCTTGGAAGTGGGCTTATAGGGGAGATGAACCTTAAGGTTCCAAGAAAAGTCTTCTCCAAAGCAGAAACAGCTCTGTCAAAAGCACACACCACAAAATAGGAGATATCCTGAGACTCCATGCAGTTTCTAATACCCAAAGAAAGGCCTGCAGCTGTTGCTTGAGCTGTGAACTCCTGCAGGGCAGGGAACTGGTTCAGCCATTGTGCATGTTCTATAATCTTGCCGTGGCTTCGTGAGTACTGCCTGAACAGCCTGGATACTTTCCAACCTATTTAGTGACATGACGAGGCCCATTCTGACTCGGACTTCAATTGAAAGGTAAGTTCTCTCATCTACTTTGGCAAAGAATTCCTGAGCATCAGGGATTCAAACTGATGATAACCCTCTTCCCCATGAATGTCCTTGGAGCCACCAAATGCCTGGATCATTTTCCCATTCATTCATTGAGTGACTATTGAGCTTAATGGGGAAACCAAATGCCAGACCCATTTGCAGAGATTGGAAGGGTTTGGGGGCTGGGGTGAGACATTGGTCCCTGGGCGAGAGCACACTAGCTTGGACTGAGGCTACTCCCAGTTGGCTCAGAGGGCTAGAGAAAGCTCAATTGTCTCTTCTCCCATGGTACATGTTATGGATTGAAACATGTCCCTCAGAAAAGAAGGTTCGAGTCTTAACCTCTAGATGTGAACCCATTTGGAAAAAAAAAGGATATTGGAAGATGTTATTATTGGTTACGGGAAAGCCAAACTGAATCAGGGTGGGTCTTAATCTAATATGACTGGATTTCTTATACATAGAGGAAAATTGGATACAGTAGGAGAGAAGGAGATGGCCATGTAAAAGAGGCAGAGATTGTGTTATGGGTTGTTTCCAAGACATAACCAGAACCCTACAGACATCAGAGAAAATATAGCCTGATGACATCTTGATTTTTAACTTCCATGTCTCCAAACTGTAAAACAATAAATTTCTGCTGTTTAAGCCAACCAGATTGTGGTATTTGTTACAGGAGCCCTGGCCAACTAAGACAGTACCTTACCCAAAGGCGGTCAGAGGTACCCCCAGAACATGAGGCAGCCCCTACACATTGACCCTGAATGATCCAATACAAGTAGAGTGGGAAGGTTTCCCACACACAAGTGGGAACTCTAACCTATTGAGGTCATGTAGCCAGCCAGCAGCTACGATCATCCAAGTCAAAGAATGCAACTTGAAAATAAAGAATATGTCCCATTCTCTCCACTAGAGTTGATTGTAAAATCCAAGAGACAAAGTCAAACTATTCTAAACAAGCCAGAGAGAATTATAGACTTTCCTCCACCAAAATATAAACTTGTACGTTTGACTAGGTTTTCGGTCTCTAACCTCCTGTGTGGATTTATGCAGGTCACTAAAAGACTTGGAGCACTGGATTCATCAGCTGTGAGATAAAGGAGAAAAGACCCACCCCTGGCTGTCTCACCAGGAGAGCTCCTATCTTCAGCCGATAAAAGCCATGCAGGTACCTAGAACCCAGAGAGGTGGCTCAACCCAGGACTACCTCACAGGTGAGAAAGGGATCTTGATTCACAAAAGAGCAGGGCAGCATGGCATCCCTTGCCCCTTAGGGAATGAGGCTGGAGAAGTGGCAGCGGCATACAATGCACTTTTGGGAGCAGACTGGGACAACCGCATCATTATCCACAACTGTTAGTTATACGCCTGCTCATCTGAGTGCGCTACGCATGTGCTCAGGGCAAAGAGATAAATCCTCCACCTTCTTGAAGGTCACGGTGTGCGAGGGAAACAGATGGCACAAGATGGCGCTCCATCCACCGCTGTGGGTGAATTGTAGGTGTAAATCCGAGGGATACATTGCGGAGAGAAAGGCGTGAAAGGAGAAGGGACTTCCCAAAAGGAAGGGATTGAGAGTCAACACATGAACTTGCATAGGTGGGAGAAAGGAAGAATACTGACTTAGAGAAGGCACAAAAGTAGGTTATAGTAAGCAGCAAGAAAAGGGAGAGACAGAGGGAGGGAGATGTCCTCTCAAAGCAAAGGGTCTAAAAGCACCTGAGTCAAGGTCATTTCATAACATGGCCCAGCCTGCTTTTGTTTTGAAGAGCTGTGCATTTTAGTTTAACGTCTCCCTAAATACAAGGATTCTGGTACAGAGATGTGAAACTGCTCACCATCTCATCAGTTGCTCAGTGATCAGCCTATGAGCCTACCACTGGATTTCTCACCAGTAAACCCCTGCAGAGAGGAAAGACTTCTGAAATCCTGAGGCGTGTGACCTCAGGAAAGTCTTTTCCCCTGTTTTTATCAGGAGCCTCCTGTACAAAGACATAGGATCAGATGATTCCTAAGCTCCTTCCAGCTCTGTCCTGGTGCCCTTATGGAAAGACCTAGAATTGCCTTTGTCCTCTCCTCCCCGCTCAACTGCACTCAAAGCAGAGGATAAAAGCCAGTATCTGGGAGGTCCCTGGAAGGAAGGCCTTTCTAACTGCTGTTTTTCTCACAGTGTTATGCTTGGAAAAGAGTGAAAATGATACCACTGATTGGCCCTATTTATTTTTTCTTAAAGGCATTCATATCAAATGTGCTTCTTCTTCGGATCCAACGTGTGCAGGAAGCCATGCTATGCTAAGAAAAAGGTGCTACTACAGCTGCCTCCCTGAAGGCTAGTTCTCTGTCTAAAGAGAGGGTGGAAAGTCACTCTGCCAGTTGCAGTGGGGATCTCTTGGAACCCCACCAAGATGGCGGCCAGCCTGAAGGAAGTCCTTCTGCATCCTCATCCTCTCAGTGTTTCAGGTAAGAGCAAAGGACTCCTGGTGGCAATTGATTTCCTTTATCTATTTGATGGAGTATCTGACCCCCACCCTCATCTTCACCTCCACGCATCAGAACGTCACCTTTACCATCACCATGCCGATGGACAGGTGGGGGCATATATAGCCCTTTTCCCATGTTACAACCTGCCTCTCAATTTCCCATAATATCCTGAGGTCCCAGAAGGAAGAAAATTTGTATCAAAATGTGGTAGAAAATGGAACATTCTATTTCTTACAATCTGCCCTATTATGGTGGTGCAGAAGTCCATGAAAGGCTGTTTAGGTAAGATTTTGTTAAGTTTTGTCAAAACAGAAACTAGAAACAATGAAAACCACACATCATATCTTCTGGCCACCCTCACCCCACTGTATCATTTCAGTCCCACTCCTCGCCAGCCCAGCCTAACCTGGCTACTTGTGATTTTAGAGCTTTGGAGCCCCAGGGTTTGCTAGAGTCCAAGCCCTTGCTTTGGGCTCGTCCACTGTTCTACTCAAGCTACTTCTGAACTGGGAGGCTTACTGAGCTGCCACCTCTGGTTGACCTGCATTTGCCTCAGAAGGGATTGGACGACTGAGATATCGAGGGATTAAAGGATAAGAGTGTGTCTCAATCCAGTAACTAGGTATATACAAGGCTGGGCAAGCAGCCGAACAAGAAGAGCTTACCGAATTGACCTGCTGCCATCTGCACAAGGTGCCCAGCCTGCAGATTTATCAAAGAAAGTGGGATGGAAGCACTTGACTAGAGGATTTGGGAGGGGGAGAAGGCATGATGCTGTGGTGTTAGAATTAAGGTGTGGCATGACAAATCTCCAGCCCTCTGGTTGTCGGCCCAGAAACAGGAAATGTGTCTGGGCTTGAGGGTAGCATGAGCACTTTCCCTTTCTTTGTGTGACTCTGTAGGTGCAGTAGATGCGGGTCAGTATAGTTAGAAGACTGAAAGAACGAAGGCCTGTCTGCCCATCAATCCCAGCAGCTAAACCCAAGCACGGGTGTGCAATTGGAGAGATGAGTTCCACTGACTTTATGTAAACACTACTTCAAGGTGTTTCCAAACCGTGTTTTATGGCTCCACTGTGTCCTACGAATGGTAGACATTTTGGGCCGTGTCTAAGACAGTTCTGTCCAATAGAAATAGAATGTGAAACATAAATATGAGCAAACTGATGTCATTTTAAATTTTCTAGTAGCCATATTTTTAGAAATAGTACAAAGAAACAGGTGGAATTAATTTGCTAACATATTTTATGTAATTCAATAAATCTAAAATATTATCGTTTTGACATTTAGGCAATATAAAAATGATTATTAAGATATTTTGCACTCTTTTTTTTACACTAAGTCTTCAAATTCCAGTCTGTCGTTGACATTTACAGAGCCTATCAAATCAGACTAGCCACATCCAAAGGCTCGAGAGCCGCATGTGGTCAGTATATTGAACTTAAAAACTGAAACAAACGAACAAAAACAATAGTCACTATAATAAAATTACACACTCATGAAGAGTAATTGTATAGGGATATGCCAGGAGTGTCTCTAGGACGTCCACACCCAGGAACTGGGATTTAGAATGTTTATTAACAAAGCTAAGGAATGATTGAAAAAGCCCTTTATCTCCTCTTTTAAAAAGACACTTTCTTTTTAGCAAACAGAACAAAAGGAACCAGCTCTCATTTGCTAAAACAATGTGCAGATCATGCATGGACCTCTCAAGTTTAAGAACCAGATGCAACTGCAAGTCTGTCGTGCATAAAAACTAAGTCAGTGGCAAACACATGTACCAAAATCACGTGCCTATTATGACAATCCGTGTCCAAACACGAATCGGTACAGCGTGTAAGAATGAGTTTCTTAGACATTACTGGTAAAGGTCACATTTTCCAATTCAGAACCAGAAAATGATTCCCCACACACCCCGTTGGGAAGAGACAGATGATCCAAAACAAAAAATTCCCGGGAGCCTAGTAATCACAGCCAGGGAGAGTCAGAAGGGACCTAAACACATTGTTCCGTTTCCATCCAGCTCATCGTGGCTCTGCAGACAGGGAGAGCCCAGGATCCCAATGGGAGAGCCACAGATGGACTAGCAAAGATTGTACAAGGCCGTGTAACTACGGCGCCAAGCGTGACTACGCAATACAAAACACCAGGTCAAAACATTGGTAATGCAACCCTTAACGGTTATTGTAGCAGCTCATTTGTGCTAATTAATGCAATCAATGAATGGCTAATCTGGTGCAAAAAAAAAAAAAAGGTCATTTAATTGCATGGAAAATAATGGTGCAATTAAAAATGTGATTGATTGGGGGACCAAAGAGAGAGAGTTCAGCATATTAAATATTTGCATGTCAACAAAATAGAGAAGTTGGCAACTGCTTGCATCAGCTCATGGTACCAAGTGAACCCCTTCCAGTGAATGAGTTTGGCAGTGTGGTCTTCCTTATTAACATTTCCTCGTCTCGTGGAAAAGTTTCCTTTGTAGTCAGTCCTCATTTGATTGTCCTTAATCCTAATCTAAAAGGCTGGGCCAACTAACAGAATCAGAGCAGTTAACTGAATTTACTTCCTGCCAGCACAAGTTTCCCAGCCTGGGGATTTTTCTTAGAAAATGGTGTAGAAGAATCTGATTGGAGATTTT
>PVKH010033173.1:0-12053 GCA_004027955.1 Chaetophractus vellerosus | reverse complement strand
AGGAGTTCTGCTTTATTTTAAAACAAAATAATGTCAGGTTTTTCCCTTGCAGCTACTCTAGTTTGGCTGCCCTTTCCTAAATGTATCTCCATGGTCCCATCTAGGGCAAAATTCTTTAATATCCACCAAAGAAAGATAAATATTAAAGCATGTTAAACAAGAATGAGGGTAAATGTGTGCATTTTTATATGTTTCTTCTCAACAACTCAAGGTGTTCTGGAAATAATTCTTCAGTACATAAATCATTTTCCCATTTAATATCCATAAGCATCTCATATAAACTCAAGGGTCATAGATGAAACAGGAAGACCAAAAAAAAAGAAAAACAACAACAACAACAACAAAAAAAAAAAGCCCACAAAACATAGAGAACCAAAGACAAGCCTAACATCAGGAAACAGAACTCAGCAAACCCAAACAGCAATGGGACTTGGTAGAAGCATTGACGGGGTTGCTCTCTGGGCAAAAGCAGCAATATGATTAGCAAACTGTCTTTCTAGTCGTTTATACTCATCTTTCTACCAGGATCTGATAATTTTATATAATCACAAGAGAAGAGTGCTTACTTCCCCTGGTGAGGAAGCCCCTGGTCCTTGTTTTGTTTTGTTTTTTTCCATAGGACCAGGTATGTTGCTGCGGATTTATTTATTATTTACTACAGGGAAGAGCCATTTATATATCCTTAATTGTGTTTCAGCTTATATTGAGAGGGGTTATCATTTATGGGACGCCTTATGCCTTGATTACTGATTTCAACCTCAGAATGTCCTCTGTGAAATGCAAGAAACACAAAATTAAAATAATTTCATTCCCCGATGAAAACCATTACTAGCTTTAATTAATATACGGGCATTCTAAGACAAACACATTAAACTTTTAAGTTAGAAATATAGGAAGACTCTTTTCCTTATTAATCTACAATTCGTTTTTTTCTTCTAGAGACATAAGCTGTATTAGACTTTTTGTTTTAACTAGGTAATTTCAGCATTGGTCCTACCATGCAAACTCTGCCATTTACTATATTACAAAGTATCTACTACTTCAAGGACAATGATTTTTTTACAGATCTGAAATAAAATATCCAGGAGGATTTTACATGGAAGAAGCAAATAAATAAGGCATTTTTCAAATATAATGGGCAGATCAGCAAAGAACCAAGAAGGCATAAGTTTCATAATAATGGTAAAAAGAAAATGTAAACCAAAAATATATAACTTATTGCTCATTCATTTAAAACATTAGGTGACAAATTATAGAGATATCTTTTTATGCTTTTGTTTAAAAGCCTAATTCATATAATAAATTGTAGTGTTTTATATTTAAATTTCACAATTTTTACTTACTATAAGGGAGAAACATTTATTTTTAGAAATACTATTCTCTTTAAATTATACTGAAAAATCCTACTAAAAATTTATTCTGTAACTTAAGGTAATTCTACTGGCCTAGTTTAAAAATATTAAAAATATGACTGCCTCCATTCTTCAATAAGCTTAAATGTTAAGAACCACATTCATTTTTGATATGTACAAAAATATAGTAACCACTTAAAGTATATGATGAAATATGCATGAATAAATCTAGAGAAAATATAACTCTTTCTCCAATCACATTTTGTGAGCACAGATATTTGCTTCTCACTAGTTTTATTACTCAATTTATTTCTGATTTACAGAATGTCTTAAACACAACATAATTATGAGCAATTTAGTCCCAATTCCCATGTTACAAAATTAGACTCCAATCTTCTTCCAGATGGAGAGCTTACTTTTCGTCCCCCAAATTTCATGATCAGTGATGGGGGATATCAGATGATGGTACCACTGCTACCTGGGGTAGGAGCTAAGCAAACCCTTTTCCTTTCTGGAAATTCTAATGCTTGCTGGGCATCCACCAGCACAGGGATTCTCAGCCCTTGCTGTTCACTAGATCTTTTGAGCTTTTAAAAAATACGGATGCCTAGGACCACCCATCACACTGAATAAATCAGAACCTCTAGCGATGGGGCCTGAGTATTGGTATTTTTCTAAAAGGTTCCCACATGATTATAAAGTGGTAGAGACCTACAGATATAAGGCTTTGAGAGAGAGGAACAGTTACAACATGACCAGTTTGGTTTTTTTTGTTGTTTATAAGCTGGAGAACCACGGTGTTGAATGGAGAAAGAAAGAGGGCAAGCTTCTCTGATAAACTGATAATTATTGGATAAGGCTCTATCTGTAGATACCCGAAGATTCAATGAGTACTTAAGAGGCCATGAGTTCTGGGCATGACTTCATCACCCAAGCTGTGTGACTTCGTGTGAATCACCAAAGTTCCTTGGGGTACAGAATTGGAAGAGAAGGGAAGGTAGAAGGCTTTCTATTCTCAACCACAGCAGCTGTACTTTCATCTGTTTTACATGTCAGTCTTCTGCATGAAATTTCATTTCAAGAAAGCATTCCGTGGCTAAAAATAGTTTGAAAATAGCTGATTTAGGTGTTCTCTAAGGTCTTTTTGGAGATACTTTTACAACATCTCATGAATATTGGGAATTGGCCCATGGGTCTGACATAGCAAAGAACTTAAGATAGCTGCAATGGTGCTTCTGTTCCCAGAGATTATACAACCCACCCTTCTCTACTGGTGAAACTCTGTAGAGTTTATCCAAGATGCTCCCATAGCCTAAATGGTTATTCTTCTTCCTGCATCTTTAATATACTCAATAACCCTATGATTTTTCCTTTCACCATTGCCCCAGACTGTACTCCCTTATAAGTTGATACAAGGTTATCTGCAAAGTAACAGTAATCAATTCACACCCAGAATATAGCCTACAACTGAGAACCTAAAACATTGTTCTGAGACAAATTTCCGTTGTGGAAAAAAGAGGCCACATTTGTGCCATCTGGCTTCTGGGTTTGTCCCTCCAGATGAACTCTCCACCGTTCTCCACCCTGCTCCCCGCCCCAGGAGGCTGACCTGTAATGTAAACAGATCCCCTCTGACTTCACTTCCTGATGGGGCCAGCAAGGAGAAACCCTGACAGGAGATCTGAAGGAAGGGAGAAGCTGGAATGTATATGTGCTCAGCTTGCTCCCTGAGGAGCTGCAACAGGTTGGCTATAAGCCTCCCAAGGTGGCTCCTTTACTCTCTCCCATCATACCTTCACACCTAGAGGCAATAACCCTTCTGCTCTTACTAGCCCTGTGGTTACCCTACACTCTCCTTGTCCCTTTTAAATAGTTCCTTTTTAAACCCTCCATGAATTACCATAATTTGAGTGAGTTATCTGTTTCCTGATAGGCACCTGGCTAACAAAGATTTATTGGCCAGAGATTTGCACTTCTAAGTCTTTCAAGAAATAATAAGGGAACTGGCTGTGGCTCAATTGGTTGGGCTCTGGTTTACCACATGGGAGGCCCCGGGTTCGGTTCCCAGGGCCTCCTGGTGAGGGCAAGCCGCCACGCAGTGAGCTGACTCAGTGGGATGACGCAACAGGGGGAGACAAGCAGACACAGAAAAATGCAAAAGCAAATGAACACAGCGATCACAAGCAGCAAGGGGGGATATATAAATAAATAAATAAAATAAATCTTAAAAAAAAAAGAAATAATAAGAGATGTATGCAAAGATAAATATCTTGAACAGATACATCACAGTCAGGGATAACCAGAACAGGATGCTGCCTGTGTCCTGAAGGCCTGTTGCAGTGCTGGGCACTAACCCTTAACTGCTGAATCCTCTGAAGTTCAGAAGGAAGGGTGGAGGGCGGGGGGGACTCAGGATGGCTGGACGTAGCTATTTCCCTACCAGTAAGGAAATATTTCTGTATCTTAAAAAACAGTGCAACTAAACTAGCTGAATGTTAATCGGTACAGTATATAACAATGTTTATTGCAGAATGATATATAAGAGCAAACAAAAAAATGAAAAAACTTACTTCAATAATAAATTATATTAGCTCCATATGATGGTATATAATACAGCAATAAACATTAAGCTTTAGGAGACTATTTACTGGTACATGAAAATAATTACCAACTATTAGGTAAAAAACAACAACAAAGAGGTTATAAAATAGCTTTTTTAATAGTTACAATTTTGTTTGGATATATATGCTTACATATACTATATCATTAGAGTAAAAGGCTGAGGAAATATATCAAAATGTTAATAATGACTATCTATGAATAGTGGAATAATTATTTATTATTTTGATTTTCTTCTTTATAAATATATGTGATTTCCAAAATTCCTACAATGAAATTGATTTAATTTTATAGTGAAAAATTAATATAACATTACTTTTTAGAAATGGATCACAGTAAAAAAATATAGTTGCTACATTACATATGAAAAGTAGTTTTTAGTCATGTACCCCAAAAAACATTTTTAATCTTAATCCATTCCTGCAGGTGTGAACCCACTATAAATAGGGACTTCTGATAAGGATACTTCAGTTAGGGTATGGCCAACTGAATCAGGATGTTATTAATCCTATTGTTGAGGCCTTATAGAGAAGGCAATAGAGGGAGGAAGCCATGGGAGAAGCAAGAAACTGGAAGTCAGAAGAAGAAGAAGAAGACAATATAGCCAGGTGCACTAGCATGTGATAGAAAAGCCAAGGCCCAAGGATCGCCAGCAGTCAGCCCCAGAATGCCAAAATCTTCAGGGAGAAAGCGTCACCTGTTGACACCTTAATTTTGGACCTTTCCTGGCCTCAAAACCATAAGCCAATAAATTCCTCTTGTTAAGCCAACCCATTGTATGGTATTTGTTTTAGCAGCTGGGGAAACTAAAACAGGTGCTCTCATTACACGGAATGGTTCAAGAGAAATTACTCCTGTTCGGGGTTTTGGATTTACCCACCAGAGCACTTCCTCATTGCTGTGAGAGTTAAATATTAACTCTCCACCTATACCTGTTCCTGGTGTGTGTATGTGTATGTGGGTAGAGGGGACAGGTGGGACTGGGACATGACATAATTGTGAGCAGTTTGGGGAGTGATTTAATTGGAAAAGAATGTGTGCCATACTGAAATAAACACTTGAAAAGGTGAACTCTTCAATGAAAGAAATTTTTTCAGAAGTTCAATATAGCAATTTAATTATTTTAAAATTACAGGCTGTTCTGAAGTAAAAGCTTCTAGACTTGGTGGGATTTATAATAACGATTAATATTTTTATTCATTGTTTAGAAAATAATTTTTCAATGCTAATCTTTTTAGGCCACTTATTTTTATTAAACCATGTTAATTTTGAGCTTATTAATTTCACTACTTCTCACATTGAGTATGGAAAAATAATTATTTACTTTAAAGCTGTTGATCATACTTTAGAATCTTTTAAAAAGAAAAATTTTGGCACTCATCATCAAAGCAAAAGAAAACTTAAACAATTCAATTTCTGCTTTTGCCAGTAGGCATTTTATGCTAATCAAGTTATTAAGTTAGAAGTCTGTCAAGGGCTGGACAAGCCAAGTGCAGTGAGCCATATTCTACAGAAGCCAAGGCTTCTAAATGATTTTCTAGAAGCAGCAGTTCTCTGATATACTCAATCTCTATACTGCTTCTTACTTCCTCTATAAATGCCCTTGGACCCCATATACAGATACCATTTACTCACTTGAGAAATGCAAAAATATGTGCTATATGGAAGACCACACAGTATGATGTCTTAATAGTACACAGAGGGACTAGGTAGTGGTACTTGGCCTTACCTCAGTTTATAATTTCCTACAAAGAAACCACCAGGTTCTTATCATGTCTTAAAAGCATGTTTTAAAAGATTGTAATTTTTATCCTAGCAGTCAAACAAACCATGAAGCAGGGTTTTCTCTCATTACAAAACATTGCCGAGTGACTTTTAAGTGACAATTTTTGGCCTGTAAACAAGTATTAGATCAGAGGCAAAGTGTGACTTCCTTGTTACCCTACCTTTTACTCTCTTGTTCCCAAGCCTCTCTCCTCATAGTTTCTAAATACTCTTCCCCATCCATGGCCACTTCTATCTTTATGACAGATTTCTTTCCCTACACTTTTGGAATTAAACAGGACCAGTGGATACTGGGTCAAGTAGTAAAATGGTGTCTAGTGTTCACTGATACATGGCGGTATTTTTGCTTCTCATGATTAATGTGCTGTTTCTACAAATTGTTGCCCATGATCTGGCAGTGCAATAGGAGAGAGTGTATCTGTGCTGTCTGAGTAGTAACTGAAGAATTCGGATATAAGATCTGCCCTTGGTGTGTATATGTGTAAAAAGTAAATAAGTTGTGTCATGGTCACAAAATCCAAGTTTGAAGTAGCTTCTCCAAGCTACACGGCTTTGCATCATGACCTGGAACACAAATGAATACGTAACTAAAACAAAAGTTTTACAAAGCAATACTTATCATTACTGTGTGCAACGTACTCCGATATTTTTCTATTTTCCTCTAGCTCATTTTTAAAATAATGCTAGCAGTGATCACGATACACCAATGTGTCAGACCCAACTTTTGATAGTACCACAGCACTACCAAAGCTGTGCCCTCTCTACCTCTATCTCAGCATTCTTTCCAGATCATTCCAGGCAAGGCTCAGAACCCTTTTCAAACTAGTGTTCCAGGAAGCAAATATCGACTAGAGTTGGGACAAAGAACAGCTTCAAGGGAACAGGGTGTCACGAAAGAATAGCTGTTTTTTGCCTTTTCCTTCCCTGTTTATCCCTAGTGCTTTGCACAGAGCCTCCTACATAAGGGGCATGCAAATGTTTATGGAGAGGTTGAATCTGTAAATGTCTACTAACAATATCAGAAGTAAGTTTTGGTTCTTACAGGCCCTGAGTCTCCTTTCTCTCCCTCCCTTTGTCACCTTGCTATCTTTAAATGCAAAGCTTTTAAGATTCAATGGTTTTGAGTATTGTATGTACCCTCCCTACTCTCCACACCCCACAAAGTAATAAGAGTTAGCTTCACTCTTGATAGTATCTCTGTTACTTTCAAAGGCAATTGTTTTAAATTTAAAGAATTACCAAAAAGGATTATGAAGTTGAAAACCATGGTAGAGTTTCTTGATAAACTGGTCCTAGAAGGAAGGAGGAAAGCTAACATGCCAGGCTGTGGGTTGGATATTGGTGCATATATTTTCTTCCCCTATCCCTTCACAATATGATCAGTTTCATATCATAACCCCATTTTACTGGTGGAGAAACAAATCCTTAGAAAAAAAGAAGTGAAGTCACACATTTAGTAAATGTTTGGCAGAGCCAGGATTTAAATCTAGGTATTTAACTGCTCTTTTTATTGTATCTCATATGCTCCTGGAAATGACATATTAAATTACCTGGAAACAAGGATCAGAAGCCTCAAGCCCATCTGAAGGGCGTGAATTTAACAGGTCATCACACTGGAAAATAAAACCTGATGTACTAGTAATATACCTCATCACATAACTCTAAATTTTCTTCCCCAAATCTCTGTGATTTATTCCATTGCTGGGTACGTTTTTCTTGGCAGCTTCTAATCTTGGCTCAGGCATAAGTTCTTACTGTAGAGCATTTCCAATATGTTAAGTCCTCTATTACACAGAGAAAAAAAACAAGACTTTTGTGTGTGTGAATATGGATCAGGTCCAAGAGAAAGTATTAAATAGAAACTATATATGAATATGGATGTGGTGGGTAGGATAGTTGAAAGAAGTTGCTGGAAGAATCAACAGTTTTGGCTTTTGGGCTCTCACCAGAAGCAGTAGAAGGAAATGGAACAGAAGAGAATAGCACGGGTCAAGTTTAACTCACATCCACCCCCACACAAGTGTACACAGCTTGACACAGTCACAGAACCTGTAATGTGTAATTTGCCCAATCATGACCATGAGTCACTGTAAAAGTTACTGAGAAGGTCGTTCCAGAAAGTATATTTCTGCTATAAGTTTACAGCAGGGGTTCTCAACCAGGAAAAATTTAGGGAACATCTCGCAATGTGCAAGACCTTTTGGTTGACACAACTGGGTAGAGGCCTGGGATGCTACTACACATCGTACAAAACATGGGCCCTCACAGTAATGAATTATATAACCAAAATGTCAATAGTGGGGTTTATGGAAATGCCCCATATTTTTTGATGGAACTTTTCTGTTATCTAAAATTTCTTTAAAAATAGTTTTTTAAAAAAAATTTCAAAAAGGAAAAGAAAATGTCAGTGGTACTGAGTCTGAGAAAGCTCGGTTTAGTATGTGACACTATGACCTGAGCAACACAAGCACTATTCTCCAGCTACATCTCTGGTCTGTCTCCTCATCTATAAAATGGAGGTGATCATAGTACCTGCTTCAATGAATTGTTCTGAAGATTAAATGAGTTTTATTATGTAAAATATTTAGAACAATGTCTATGACATAGTAAGTGCTCAATAAACGTTAGCTATCAGTGTTATTATTATTAGCACAATCAAAGCTCACCATTACAGGAGCGAGCGTAGCACTTCACATGTACGAAGTCCTGGGTTCAATCCCTGGTACCTCAAAAAAAAAAGAAAGAAGCCTTATCATTCATTATAAAGGACAATATTTCCCAAAGAATAACACCTTTTTAGGTGGAGTCTGAAAAGAAAAAGACTGAGTGGTAAAATAAATGTGGAAAATGGTGGGTTAAAATCAGACAAGTTTCATTATTGCAGACTCCTCAGTACCTTTAATAAGGAAAAACATATTGTTAAAATCAAAGGACAAATATGGCATGCAGAATTTCCACAACTGATTAGACCTAAGAATCCTATGCAGTATCTTGCAGTATCACACACACTTTGGGGAAAGTGAAAAGGCAGTGGACTGAACTTTCCAGTTCACTGGACTACCCAGGACAGCTGATGGGGAGGTGAGGGTGGACAACCATCACACAAGGAACTGAGAGAGTCTACAACTGCAAGCAAGAGAGTCCCATCCATCAGCCATATGGGATCACAGCCCCCTCTCAATTAGAGGTGGAGTGGGCAGCACCATCCCAGAATCCTTAAGATTGGCAAATAAAATATGGACTACAGTAGACTTATTGGTATTCTACTATAGACTTATTGTGATTCTAGCAATGGAAGAACTTATATCATTGATGTGGAGACAGTGGTCACTGGAGGTGCTGAAGTCAGGGAGAGGGAAAAAGAGGTGTAATATGGGGGCACTTTCAGGACTTGGAATTGACCTGGATGTCATTGCAGTGACAGATACAGGCCAGTCTATATCCTGCCATAGCCTACAGAATTGAGTGGGAAAGAGTGTAAACTACAATGTAAACTACAGTCCATGCTTAGTGGCAATGCTCCAAAATGTGTTCATCTATTGCAACGAATGTACCACACTAATGAAAGAAGTTGTTAATGTGGGGGAAAGTGGGAGGTGTGGGGAGTGGGGCATATGGAAATCCCTTATATTTTTTTATGTAACAATTTATGTAACCTAAGTATCTTTCAAAAATAAATAAAAAATATATTTCAAAAAAAGGCCATGGACTGAGTTTCTACAGATTGAATTCCACTCTTGATCACCTGCTACAAAGCTAGGGTGAGTGTCCCTTGACCTTCTCTGGCCTCACTGTTCACCAGTGCAAAATAGTTGACTAGCTCTGGCCTTTCAGATCTGAAATTCTGATTCTCATGCACATTGCACATCACCAGCTGACCTCAAAGTCATGCATTATCAGATGACAAGGACACCGAGGTCAAGCAAAATAAAGAGCTATGACAATTACTGGGAAAATCATGCCCCCTAATTTCCTGTTATTTAGGAAACTCAAATATCAAAGGTGGGAAATCAAGATGAGAGTGAGATGCAAAATAAATACTAGCCTATTAGTTGCTGTTGTTTTTGCAAATGCAGCCAAATTTTAAGTAGAAAGCAGAAGGAGAGTCAAATATGGCAGTGATTAAAAAACACCTCAACTATTTAAAGCATACACTAGTACAATCCACTCAATTCGTTCTTGGTAGGCATTAACTAAAGACAGCAGAGGATATGACAAGGCAGTTTTGCTACCTCAAGGAGCTAAATTCTACTTGTGGAGAAAGATGCACACATACTCGGCAAGCAGTAAATGCTGAGACAGTGGTGTAAGCTAACAGTAATCTTAGTTATTTCACAATGTTCAATGGCAAAAGGACAAAATTAAAAATTTTAATGAAATGTAAGCATCTATCTTCTTGTTTGTGTCTCCAGGTGGAAAATCTTCTAGCCTTCTGTTAGGGCATCATCTCCATGTGTCAGGAAGGGACCTACATGGTAGGGTAGATGTGCTTGTCATCCTCTGTCATCTTTACCCGAGTCTGTTCATATAGTTCAGACTGCATTCACCATGCATGACGCAGGTGACGCTCTTCTGGGATACAGGGTATATATTACACTGTCCAGGGTACTGTTTCATTTTATTACAACTCTGAACAATTTTAGTTGGCATAACTGGGATGTCTCACTCTGGAATCCACTACCAGCCATGGCTATCTGAGTAACCAGTGTGCAGGTGGCTAATCCTTTCTTTTAATACCATTATCCAGTGAAACCCAAAACCTCCTCTCAGAACAATCACCTGAATAAAACCTTTTTGGTACCCATGGACCCCTTCTCAGAAAAAATGCATGAAGTAAAATACATCCGATTACTAAGGAAACCAATTATATTGAAATACCTAAATATTAAAAAACAAATTTGATATAGTAATATATGTGATTCTTTAAATTAACAGATCAAATTATAAGACCTAGCAGTAAGTCTAATAACTACCATAATTTCAGTCATGTCATACATAAATGATATTTCCAGATATCAGCAACAACTATAATGAGATATGAAAATATCTGTGATTTCTACTGGTGACAAAGTCACAGGTCCTGCTAAATATGGCTATGACTTGTTGCCTCCATTCATCATTGAATGAAATGCTAAATTTTAATTAGATATTAGTGAAAATTATTTTTTTATTCTAATCTCACAACCCCCTGAATTCTATCCACGGACTCTGTTGGGATCTATGGACTCTAGGAAATACTGCATTTAGATGACATCCTGAAGGTTCAAAGACTTTGATGATTGAAAAGAACAAAACTTAACTCTTCACCTTGTTTAATTCCTTTTTTTCATCAGAATACTTCAAAAACGATTTCTGTCTGAGACAGTAAAAATAGCCAGGTACACTTACAAAACACTACCGCCTACATGAGCTCACAACATTGCTGTAAGGTAGGTATTAGATTGACATTAGCCCTATATAAGAAATGTGGAAAGTGAGCTTTTAAAAGACGTCTTCAAGTCTCATAGCCAGAAGTTAAGCACTGAGCTGGGACTCAAACACAAGACTTCTGACTTTTACTTCCAAACCCAGCCCCCTACTCCCACACGACTTCTGTAAAGTTGCAGGACTGGGGAGGGAAATGACAAAGGTGTATATTTAAGACTCTTGAATCTGCAACAACCTATTTAGCCAACCTACTCCTTAGATAGAGCAGGCCCCGGTAACTGGTAAGTAAACATTTCCTCATGTCTTCGTTTCTTTCTCTCATACATGACTGTGCACAAAGTAGCGTCATTTTCTAGAATGCCACAGGTTCCAGCAACTATATATTAAGTCCCTCTGGCTCAAACAGAATTCAGCATTTGCGTTAATTTCTGGAAATTGCTTTTATGCTTGCCATATTGTTTTTATTTTATTAGCTTTTTTATCCCAGTGGTTTTTGGCAATATTTCTAATGGCAAACTTGTCTTTTTTGGCCTTTTCTTTAAATATTTTAAATTTCAGGTGAATTTCAGTCTGTTAATCCCTGTTCTCCATTTTTAGAGACAAAAAGAGAGAATGGCTTTGTGTTTTCAAACGACTTTAGAATAACCTTCTGATCAAAAATCAGTTGTTCAGGGGCCGGCTCGATAGCCCAGTGGATAGGGCGCCGGCATACCACATGGGAGGCCCCGGGTTCGATTCCCGGGGACCTCTCCTAGCGGGCAGACCGCCTTGAGAATGGCAAGCTGCCATGGGCAGGCTGGAGCCGCCGTGGGCAGGGCAAGAAGCTGCCACGGACATGGCAAGAGCCGCCACGGGCAGGGCAGGTCGCCC
>PVKH010033172.1:0-12069 GCA_004027955.1 Chaetophractus vellerosus | reverse complement strand
CCCCTTTGGCTGACTAATACAGTCAGGTATATGGGAACCCCCATACTTTTTTTTTTTTTTAAAAGATTTATTTATTTTATTACATATCTCCCCTCCCCCCTGCTGCGGCGACGCGCCAAGACTGGTCACTGCGCAGGCGTGGCTTTCCCCGCTTGTGGGCGGCTTCTGCTTCCATCACGGCCGGCTTTCAGTTCGCGGGTGGCTGGCTGCGCTCCATTCGCGGGCGACCTGCCCTGCCCGTGGTGGCTTTTGCCTGTCCGTGGCAGCTTTTTGCCCTGCCCACGGCGGCTCTGGCCCGCCCATGGCGGCTTGCCATTCTCAAGGTGGTCTGCCCACTAGGAGAGGTCCCCGGGAACCGAACCCGGGGCCTCCCATGTGGTATGCCGACGCCCTATCCACTGGGCTATCCAGTCGGCCGCCCCCCATACTTTTGATGTAACGTTTCTGTAATCCAAAACTTTTTTAAAAATAAAGACAATTATATTTAAAAAAGATTAATGGGTGAAGAGTTTCTGTTTGAAGAGATGAATAAGTATGAGTAAAGATATCAGTGACTGTAACACAATATTGTGAATATAATTAAAACTCCTGAACTATACACTTGAATATGGTTAAAATGGGAAATTTTAGTTGCATATTTGTTATTACAATAAAATTGTTTTAAAAAAGGAGTTGTCTAGGGAAGTGGATGTGGCTCAGGTGGTTGGGCTCCCATCTAACATATGGGAGGCCCTGGGTTCGGTTCCCGGGGCCTCCTGGTGAGGGCAAGCTGGCCCATGCCCGCAGAGAGCTGACAGCCCGCACCTGTGGAAAGCTGGCGCAACAAGATGCAACAAAGGGAGACAAGCAGACACGGAGTGAATGGATAAAGAAAGCAGACAGTGAGCACAAGTGGCAAGGTGGGGAAATATATTTTAAAAAATTAATCTTTAAAAAAAAAAAAGAGTTGTTAATATTCACTTCTCCCTTCCCATTCTCTCTTGGTCTTACTCCAGCCCATATTAATTCTTCTTGTCCTGTTCACCAACAACTTCCACATTGATCAATCCAGTGGCCACTACTCTGTGTGCATTTTACTTGACCGAACCACAGTAGTTTATGCAGGGGTCTACTCCTTCCTTCAGGAAAGACTTCCTTCACTTGGCTCTTGGGACCTTACTATCTCTTGGTTTCTTCCTACATCATTGGCACTCCTTAGTACCCTAGTCACCAATGAATGTTAATTTTGTGCAGTAAATGGCTATGTTAGTGCTTTGAATTGTTAAATAACCAGTTTTTTGAAATCTATGACTCCTAACTAGGAAATGTGTGTTTGGATAGTTCATCAAGTAACAAAAATCAGAAATTGTATTTTATTATTTTCCTCTTCCAAAAAAATTCATGTAATATAAAATGGAAATCAAAGGTAGATTGCCAATTAAGAAAAAAAAGTTTTCTGCTGAAAAGTTAGCTTTACAGATAGGCTACCTTTTATGAGAGATATAGCCAGTTTAATTGGGTTCTCAAGCCTTCTAGTTAAGTAGAAACAATTAATTTTCACAGGCTTGCTCTGGGGCAGGAAGCATAATCTTTATCGGTTCAGCACCTCAACACATATCAGTCCTTATAAGGTGGAAATTTCATCAAGTAGATTTCTAGCTTTTGTAAGAGATACTGTCAGAGAATTTAAGTAATACAGACAACACAACACTATTGAAATATTTTAATTGTATCATTATTAAATTTTGATATTAATCAAATATTTTAACTATTGTAGATAACTTTACTTCCATTGTTGTGGCTGTTATTTTTTTAATTTTTTCATTCTAAGAAAATGAAACGGTCAGCTCTTCAGAAAGGGGTTCAGATATCCATAAATTAATTTTCTGTAACAGATTAGAGAGGAAATAAATTAGAGAAAGTAAATCAACCTGAATAAATTTAGTTCTGATTGAACTTTCACCTTAAATTGAAATTATCAAAATTAACTTATGGTGCTATAATGAGAATCAAATGTTGTGAAATGACAAGTGATAACTGTGCTATATATATGTAATGACATGTATATGTATATGAAATGTATATACATAGATATACCAGGTAAATTATAGATGCCCAAACCTTAACAGTAAAATTCTCTAAAACACTCCAATTAAACAGCCTGTTTCATTCAAAAAAGATCTTTGTGTCCTACAGAACTTTATCAAGATGTTCTGTTTATTTTTCTTATTCAAGATCAGGCACACTGATACATGAAACCAAAATTTGTGAAACTAATTTTCCTAAGTAGGTATTTTTTGTTTTCTTGACCTGAGCAATCACTTATAGTCTATCAACGAGGTAAAAAAATAGAAAGAGCACAGTGGAGAGAGGGAGGGTAATTCAGGCTTTCCCACTACCCAGGTTACTAGTCTTGAGATCTTTCTCAAACTCAGCTCTTCCTCTCTAAAATCTGTGTGATACTGTCAGCAATACACATCTATCTCCCAGGAGTGTGATGATAATCAAATGGATTCGTGTTGCTAAAAGTGCTTGATAAATTATAAAATTTCAAGTAAGGAAGTATTATGATTCAGACCTCAAGCAACTTAAAAATTTCCCCAAAGGGAAAAGCCATTCAATTCAAGAATGGTAAATTTTGATTGTTATTATTTAAAAGACCTTGTTTGCAATAATTGTTTTAAAAATTAATTTTAAAAATTAGAATTCAGTATTTTGAGTTCTATGTCACTACTCTGTACAGTATTTAAAGATCATTATCTTTACCTCCCTGGATACTTCATTTTCTGAGGAACATAAAGGAAGGATAAATGGGTGGCTAAAATGAGAATAAAGATTTATAGAAAGCTAGACGTGGAAGGTTCTGGACAGACTGTTCCAATCCTCTCATTTATTTTGGCCGCCCATTTATCCTTCTTTTATTTTATATTTGCCAGGGAATGATATCATCATTGATACTGAATCCCAACCAAGTTCCTAACCCTGATATGGGCACACTTTTATTTGAAAATATAACCGTATGCTTATTAGTTTTTCTCACTCTCCAGAAATATGCAAGTTGTTACAAGGAAGCAACATTCAAGACAAATTCAAGTATTAGCACTTGGTATTTTACCAGTTAATTCAATAGTGTTTAAACCTTACTTTATTGGGATGATATTGTATTTTGTCACTCAAGATGGTTTTTCCATTCACAGAAATGGTTTTGGGCTTTGTAGTCAAGCCAAGAACCTCAATGGTGTCGTATGACTGATTAGCAATTCCACTGTAGCCATTTTTAATTATAGTAGTTCTCAACTGTTTCTGTTGTTATGGAGGAAGGAAAAGCATTTTTAAAAACAAAGCATAGCAATACCCAAAAGTATACAATGCGACATATTTTGGAGAATTTCCAATATTTTGAAACACTTCTTATTTTTAAAATAACTTAGAACATATCTTTTTTTTCAGAAAATGAAATATTATGTCATAACAAACATTGAATGTTTCAACTTACATTACTGAATTTATAATCAACAAAGAAGTAGACTTCATCTTCAACAGAATCTGCAAAACAAGCATTAACAATAGAAAATAAAATTTTATCTTTTACTGTTTTTTAATTCACCTGATCAACTAAACTCCAAGTCTACAAGATCTCAGACTAAGCCTTTTACTTGAAATACTCTAAATTATGTATTTTCTCAGATCAAGCTATACCTCTTCCTACTACTCCTAGTACTCTTTAATTCACGGTCATGGTCTCCTTACCATAAAACCTCAGCAATTCTTTCTTGCTCTAGCCTAACAGCTATGCCATCACAGCCAATTTCTTACAACTTTCTATTGACAGATCTGACCCTTAAGACTGGGATCTCCATTCCTCCCAAAATAAGAATAAATTAATAAGAAAAATAACTTAATGTGGCTAATAAATATAGAGAAACTGTCCTCTCAGGTAACCAAGGTTATTATATTAGCATCTTCGTGGAGACAATGGTCTCACCTGCTTTGCTTAACCCAACAGCGTGGTGAGATAAAAGGAAAATTTCAAGTTCCTATACAGTAATGCTTGGGAAAGCAAAATCTTGCTATGATGTCCATTATATCTTACTAACATTGTTGGCCTAGATCTCTAATCTTTATTTTAGGTAAAGCCATACTGAAATCCAGAACATTTCAACTGTTGTACGTGTTGGTTTGCTTACTAATAGAGTCACCGTCATCCCAGAAGAGGCTGCCAGATGCTTCTCCCTGTTCATCTAGAGCAATCAGGAGACCAAACGGATTCTGGCGGCTGTAGGAAAATGGTGAAAACTGGTACTGCTTTTCTTTCATAGACATGAATATTCAGGATTAAAAGAGCCTAAACTTACCATATTATAGAACTATCCAGAAAAAAAGTTGTGTTTTCTTAAACATCTTCACCAAATAGTCATTTAATCCCTGAACACATGCAGTGATAGGAAAGTTATAATATTCTTAAACAACGTTTTCCACCCCTGAACAGCACAATTGAGGAAAAAATTTGTAGCAATAGTGTAGATCTCTCAAATACAATTATCAAAGTGCTTTCCTACTGGAGAAAAGTAAAGGTTTTATAGTTGATAAAGGTATATCAATTATATACATATACATATATATTATATATATATATAATATATATAGGCATGTTATTATACCATGCTAATTGAAGAGGCACCCCTCAGTCTTTTTGGAAACTCTACAATGAGAGAGCTATAACAAAATTGCAAAAATCGTTGGATTAGGGATCCCCAGGAGCTATTTTAAGGTATGATCAATGGGACTCCAGGGAAAATGATGCTTGAAAAATAATTTGGAGAGTCTTAATGCTGAGAATATTACTAACATCTCAGGAGCAAGGATGACAGAATCCATGTGTCCCATTTTTGTGAATCTATAATAGAGGCAGGTCTCTAGGATTTGAGCCTAATTATACCATGAGGAAAGAACTACACATCACATGTAGTAAAATAACCTTTTTTCTAGAGAAGTTGAATTACAGTGAGAATTCCTCAAGGTAAATACTTTGTTTTTATATAAAATACACATATTTCATTGCATTTTTCCTATTGAAACGAAAAGTTTGGCATAAAGCCCTCTCTTCTTTTTGGGGGGTAATGAACAGTAATTTAATAACTTGAAATTCAAATAGATTGATTATTCAAGTGAGTGCTTGGAAACTATTGCTCTAATACATAGTTAGAGGCTCCTTGGGGTACTTTTGATATTTCAAAATGTTGAACGATAGCGTATTTCTCTAATAATTATGTATTTATTTTAGCTGATTTTATTTTCAATTCATGGTAATTAGAAGTTCTGATTTGCTATTATGTATATTTGATGTAAAAATATGAACAAATTATTTTTTTTAAAATATACTTTTTTGTGGGAAAAATATTTGATTACATTATATCCATCGTGGCAAATTATGAATTATATGTAACCTAAATAGAACAAAATTTGGAGACTTTGACCTAGCCTTCATATGCAATATAGGAGAGAATCCATGAATTGGAAATCGCTAGCTATCTTAAAAATAGTAATAGGAAAATATTTAGGGAAGGGTAGCTTGGAACTGGATCAAACGTTCAAGCAGAATATTACCTAGTAACCTACCTCACTACTTTTTTCTTCTTCCCATGTCCCCTGCCTCTCAACTCTCACACACATACATACACACATAGGCAAGTAATTGCACTACTGATTGAGCCAATCTCCTGCTACTGGTCTCCTGCTCATACACAGCCTCTCTTCAGACTTCTCCACTCCCCAAGCAAACTCCTAATAGAGAGCTCGATTTTCTAGCTCAATCGGAAGTCTCCTGTCAGGACGTGTCTGTTACCTCAAAGCTGTCGTTCTGGCTGGAGCCTGCATTGGCAGAATATATCCTCCACGAATGAAAAGAGGAATTATTTCCAGAGGAGCAGGAATGTCAACAAACTTCTTCAGCCAAGAAAATGGTACTTTATCCCCCTAGCAGAGAGTGAGTCAGAGTTAACCATTCCAGTTACAGAACTTTTTTTTTTACAAGTAATACATTTCAGGAGACATGGGAAGTAGAAATCCAAACTTCTGTTTAAATTCAATAAAGCATCCATGGTACTCACATGGAAGAGTGATTTAAAACATCTGATTCAGGGTTTGTTTGCTTGTTTGTTTTTTTTTAAAAAAAACCTTACAGAAAATTCTAATATGTAAAACACACAAAACAGCATTTATTAGTAAACACTTATTTCCAAAGTTCAACTTTATAACCATATTTACTTACTAAAAAGTCAAACAACAAGATTACAATTTAACATAACGTTGGGCGCCAAAGAATTAAAGGTTAAGGTTTGGTATATTAATAGTTTTATGTGAGCTTCTTTATTATACTGTTTTTAAAAGTTAAATTTTATTAAGAAATGTAATTTAAATAAAAGATTTATGGAAACTTACGAAGCATCTCTGTAGCATATACTTTGGAAATCATTGGATTAATTGTTTAAGATACTCTAATAATCTGACCACTAGAATGGAGAATTCATAATATCACTTCCCCTGGACACAGCTAACTGATCATTTAAATTTAGACCACATATCTTTTCTTCCACTTTGATATTAGTCCTACATTTATAGTCAGTTATTCCCATAAAAATTTCTTTAAGATTAGCCAATTTTCATCAAATCTTACTAAAAGAATGGGGGAAATAAACTCATTAGTTTAAATTACTGAGTGCTTTGTAATCGAGTTGTCACATAATTTACTCTCAAATTCCACCCTACACTCCCCCAGGCCATAGGTTCCCATTCCTGGAAGACTAGGTGTAGCCTGGGTGGAAAATATGAGATGAATCAATACTATTTCTTAAGGATTTAAACTAAAAAATGGAAAGAACTTGCCATTTATCACAGCAGCACAAGGGATATATAAAGATATATGTTTCTCTTGCTGGGGTCAAATAGTCCATGGCAAGCTGGGACCCTTTGGAAGCCAGTTGTTAATAAAATAAAGTTGGGCATACATAACGCCAGCAGAATACCAGCTGAAATTTTACAAACTCCTGCTATTGAATCCAGAGTTTTTAACACCAGTCTCCATGAAACCCAGTGTATTACCGTTGCTGTTCTTGGATTTCCATGAGATTTCCTTTGTCAGTTCATGTGTTTCCCTACAAGAAAACCCATACTTGAGCTGGCCTGGATGGATTCTTGTTTCTTATAGGGCAAAGCACCTGCCCCTTACATTATAGTCCCTATTACACTCTGCTATAAGGAAACATCACTTGTGGGGATTCATTCACTTTTAAGAATTTAAAAGTTTGCATAAATTAAATAAGTCCACTCTGTTATATATATATATATAATCCTATCTCTCATCTTAAATAGTTATTGATATACTTAATGGTCCAAGTTCCAAAGAATTCTAAACAAAGGGCTTCACAAAGAAACAAGTCATCAGAATTGTAGAGCCCAAGGCTCTCAAAGTCTTAAAAAAACAAGTGAAAAAGATACCATATAAATTTTTGAGTTAAAGGACTTATTTTTTCTATAAAATGGCTATAATACATACTGAATATAAGGCGAACCAGGATGCTTCAGGAAAGTACACTTTCAAAGATCTTGCTCCCTTTGACAAAATGAGAAGGTTAGACTTTTCAAAATATTTTATTGAATTAAAAATATTCCAGTAAAAATACATTAGACCCTCTGGATATTGAATTATATATTACTCGTATGCTAGTCAACTCATATTTGACTATACAGTAGAGATACAGAATATACAAGAAACATGCATGATCTATCAGAAAATATATTTCATGTCCAAATTATGAAATATTAATGAATACTCTTCATAACATTTTCTGAAAATCTTAGCTGCCTTTGTTATATTTCAAAATATTGATATCATTACAATATAGGTGTATTTTATTACCAACCATGCAATGACTGTTGAATTTTAGCTCACTGACAATTATCATAAATTTATAAAAATGTAAAATATGAAAACGCTTATGAATTTATTCCACAAATTCTATTTGAGTTCCTACTAAGTACAGGGCACTTTTTAAGCGCTAATTATGATAGCTGGAAAATGTGCTTACTAAAAATAACTTAAGCAGCTCTGAAAATTCTAATATCTTTCCCAAACCTAGCTGAACTAGTTTTCTATTAATCTAATAACACATTTTTCTTAGTTCCTGAAGGGACATGAACCAGACTTTTCCAGTTCTGCTTACAGGAATAAGAGGAATAAAATAATATCTCAAAGCAAAACCACGGAATGGTGTCAGGAACATCTTATGGCCCAGTAGATTTGTAAATTTCTTCAGAGACAAAGAGCTTGTTATCCTTGAGCGGTCAGCTGAGAAAGGAGTCATGGAGACTCTTCTGGCACAACAATATCCATGACAACAGGCCAAAGGTTGGCATGCTTGAGGTAACACAGGTTTGAGAAATTTGCCCACCTCCTCCTCACAATACCCTTTGAAAAATACAGCTTCAAGAATGTATCATGCGGTCCTCACTTGATCCTCGACCCCTACCTTCTTTCCTTTGCCTATAAAAACCCTAGCTCCCATTTTCACTGTTTCTTTTAATATTTTTTTTTATTTTTAAAAATATACTTAGATTACATAAATGTTACACAAAAAATACAGGGATTCCCATAAGCCCCGCTCCCCACACCTCCCACGCCCTCCCACATAAAAATCCTTCATTAGTGTGGCACATTCATTGCAATTGATAAATGCATCCTGGGGCTTTGCCATTAAGCATGGACCACAGTTTACATTGTAGTCTATACTCATTCTCACTTTGAACTGGTTTTGGGAAGATTCCTCCATTTCCTTGCTTGTGCAATCACAATAATCTACCTTCTCAATGAGAGACACGTTTCTCCTCTGTGGCATGGATTGAGTGGGCCCTTCTATTGAAAATAGCCATTTAGCTGGTATCAATAATACAAAGATGAGTGAAATTAACCATATCCTCGCCCTCAGGAGTTTAAAATCTAGTTAGTGAGGCAGAAATTATCTATAAATATACACATATATACATACACAAATATATAAATATGTCCATAAAATATATAATACAATTTAAAAATATATTCTAACAAAAACAAGTTTCTTGTGCCAAGAATAAGGTAGGGCCTTGCATAAATAGGCTGGTCAGGTAAATCTCTCAGGAAGTAATATTTTTACTGAGACTTGAAGGATGAGAATAAACCAGCCATGCAAAGATACAGAGAAGGCTATTGAAGGCAAAGAATAACTAAACTTTGAATGATCTTGATTTGTTCAAAGTAATGAAAGAAGTTTGTGTGGCTGGAAGTGAGTGAGCAGAATGGACCCCAGGCTGACCTGAGGTAGGGAATCAAGCCAGTGTCATGTAGGGCCTTTTAGGCCATGGTAGCCGCTGTGAGACATCATTGAAAGCCCAATATGACTTATTTTAAGAGATCACTGTGAATGTGAGGAGAGTGACTCACACAGTGGCTATACCATTTGACATTCCCACCCACAAAGCACTAGGGTTCCAATCTCTCTGCATCCTATCCAACACTTATTATTCTCCTCTTTTTAAAAAAATAGCCATCCTAGTGAGTATGAAATAGTATCTCATTGTGGTTTTGACGAGCATTTCCCTAATGGCTAATGATGTTGAGCATCTTTTGTGTTTTTATTGGTATTACATAGCTTCTTTGAAAAAATGCCTATTAAAGTCTTTTGCCCATTTTTAATTAGGTTGTCTTTTTGTTGTTGCATTGCAAAAGTTCTTTATATATTCTGTATATTAAACCTTTGATATATGACTTGAAATTATTTTCTCCAGTTCTCTAAAATGTTGCCTTTTTACTTTCTGATAATTTTCTTCAAGGCAAAAAAGTTTTTTAATTTTGATGAAATCAAATTTATCTATTGTTTCTTTTGTTGTTTATGCTTTTCACGAAAAGTCTAAGAATCCATTGCCTAATGCATGGTCCTGAAGATTTGCCCCTATGTTATCTTCTAAAGGTTTTATAGTTTTAGCATTATTCTGCATGAGAATTTCCAGTTTTCTCAACAGCATTTGCTGAGGAGACTCTTCTTTCCCCACTCATCCTTGTCAAAATTAAATTAGCCATGGATGTGTTGAGTCTATTTATAGTCTTTCAATTCTGTTCCACTGATCTGTTTGTCTATCTTTCTGCCAGTGCCACAAGGTTTTGATTGCTATCACCTTGTAATTCAATTTGAAATCACAAAATGTGACTCCTCCAACCCTGTAATTCTTTCTTTAATTATTATTTTGGTTATTGAAGTCTCCCTTGTAGTCCCATATAAATTTCAGGATCAGTTTTTCTGTTTCTGCAAAAAAGGCTGCTGGGATGTTAATAGGGATTGCATTGAATTTGTATTTGATTTGGGTAATATTGACAAATTTACGAGGTTAACTCTTCCAATCCATTAAAAAGGGATATCTTGCCATTTATTTAGGTCTTCTTTCATTTCTTTCAACAATGTTTTGAGTTTTCAGAATATAAGTCTTTTGTATCCTTAAATTTCTTACTCGATATTTTATTCTTTTAGACATTATTGGAAAAGGAACTGCTTTCTTGATTTCCTTTTTGGATTGTTGCTAGTGCATAAGAACACAATTTGTGTGTGTGTGTGTGTGTGTGTGTGTATCTTGTACCCTGCTACATTTATTTATCAGCCCTAATAGTTTTCTTGTGGAACCCTTTAGATTTTCTCTATATAAGATCATGTCATCTGCATGTAGAAATAGTTTTACTTCTTCTTTACTATTTGGATACCTTTTATTTCTTTCTCTTGCCTTATTGCTCTGACTAGAACTTGTAATACAATTTTGAACAACACTGTTGAAAGGGGGCACCCCATCTCATTCCTGATCTTAGGGGGAAATCTTTCATTCATTCATTACTGAGAATGGTATCATCTGCGAGTTTTTCATAAAGGGCCTTTACCTTATTAAGAAAATCCCTTCTATTCCTACTTTTCTGAGTGTTTTTTTTTTATCAAGAATGGGTGTTGGATTTTGTTGAATGCCATTTTTCTATCTATTGAGATAACTACGTCTTTTTTTCCTTCACTCTATTTAGGTATTGTATTACATTGATTGATGTTCTAAGTTGAACCACACTTGCATTCCTGGGGTGAGTTCTCATTTAGTCAAGGTGTATAATCTTTTAAATATGCTGTTGGATTTGGTTTGCTAGTATTTTGTTGAGATTTCTGCATTTATATTCACAAGAGAAATTAGTCTGCAATTTAATTTTCTTGTGATGCCTTTACCAGCCTTTGATATCAGAGTAAAAGACTGGTGTCATAGAATGAATTGGGAAGCGTTCCATCCTCTCCATGTCTTTGGAAGAGTTTGAGCAGGATTATTAATAATTATTCTGAAATATTTGGTATAATTTACCAGTGAGTCCATCTGATCCTAGATTATTCTTTGGTAGAATGTTTTGATTATTGATTCAATCTCTGTACCAGTTAAAGTTTTGTTGATGTTTCTCTCTTTCTTCTTAAGTCAATCTGTAGAGTGGATGTATTTCTAGGAATTTTTCCATTTCTTCTAAATTATTGTTTGTTGGTGTAAAATTGCTCATAATCTTCTCTTATAATTCTTTTTATTTCTGTAAGGTTAGTGGTGATATCACCATTTTCCTTTCTGATTTTACATATTTTCATCTTTTCTCTTTTTTTCTTTGTCAGTATAGCTAATGGTTTACGATTTTACTCACTTTGTCAAAGTATTTTTTGTTTTGTTTATTCTTACAATTGTTTTTTATTCTCTATTTCATTTATCTCCACTTTAATCTTATTTTCTTCTTCTTTTTTTAAATCTAAGTTTTTTTTTAGGTACCAGGGCTGGGGATTGAATTGAGGACTTCTATAATGGTTTAAGTTTGATTTAATTATGAATTCCAAAAATATAGATTAGATTATGTTTGTAAGCTGGTCTGTTCATCTGGGCATGATTGAGTTGTGAGTAGGGCGTTAACTGCCATGTCAGTGAGGCGTTGAGCCCTGCCCCTCGGTGGGCGTGGTCTAAAGTATGGAAGGCTAGATAAGAGGAAGCAGAGATTTGGAGAAGCAG
>PVKH010033171.1:0-12053 GCA_004027955.1 Chaetophractus vellerosus | reverse complement strand
CTTAACTGAGGTGAAACGGGCCTGTCTGCTGTATTAAAAGCTCAGCTATGCAAGTACAGTACTAGTTGCATTTAAAGTAGCTTCTTTTATCAGTTTTTAAGATATACTAACTCAACTTAGTATGCTCAAGGCCTGACTTTACTCTTAAAGCAGAAACTAGGTGATCATTACATCTTCCTTGTGTGAATTGCCATTTAACTTTACTTATTTTCTTTAATAATTAAAAGACGGTATCATCACAGTATTAAATGACAATTAAAATAGAGATAAAGAAACTCCGGGAAGTTACTGACAAAACTGACATTAATACTCAGGGTCATAGCTGACCGACAGATGTGCATGTTTTCTCTGCGGCTTGTTCTGGCGAATAAAAGAATGTGTGCACATGGCATCATCTTAGACAAAGCCCAGTTGGAAATTTATCATAATCAACTGGCTTGCATAGGAGCAAATAGAAACCTGACCTATGGGTTACTTAAACACAGGCCTTCATATTTTGTCACTGGCTTTTAAGTAAAATTTCTATACTAAGATGCAACCCTTTCTATTAGAGGATTTTGATTATTGATTTCTTCCAGGAGATTTGTGGGCAAATCTGCAATATTTGCAATCTTTGTAATAATATTAGGGACATAAAAATAGACAAATTATAATTTTCCTTCTACCACAAAGTTAGAAATAAATAGTCACTGAAGAGTCAATTTTGATATAAAGGATCTTGTTTTCTAGACATGGAATGATCTTTTCTGAAAAATTGTGCCCGGGTCTATCTGTGTTTTTTACACTAACAGTTTACTTTTTAGTAGATACTGCAAAGATCTGTTGACACACCCCCTCCAGTGATGGAAAGCATCATTTCCATTTTATTGAACTATATTATTGTTATTATTAATAATAATAATATAATTTTGATTGTTGTCAGCAAAATAGAACCCAAAATTATCATTAATGAATAATCACACACACATACTCTGATCTTAATTTTCTTTGCCTCTAGGATTCTACCCATATTGTACTGTAATACATATAATATTGATTTTCAGCAGTGTATATTATTATATTCTATTTATTTTAGTTTTCCAAAGAGCAGCTAATGTGAATTACCAGAAATGTGTTGGCTTTTATAAAGGGGATTTATTTGGGGTATGTATTAGTCAGCCAAAGGATTGCTGATGCAAAATACCAGAAATTGGTTGGTCTTTATAAAGGGTATTTATTTGGGGTAGAAATCCATGGTTACCAGGCCATAAAGTGTAAGTTTCTTCCCTCACCAAAGTCCATTGCCACATGTTGGAGCAAGACAGCTGCCGATGTTTGCCAGGGTTCAGGCTTCTTGAGTTCCTCTCTTCCCAGGGCACCTTTTCTCTGCGGGCTCAACTCCTCTGGTTCCTCCACAAGGTCAGCTGTAGACTATGAGGATCTCTAGGCTTTGCCTCACTCCACAAGGCCAGCTGTAGACTCTCAGGTGAATGGCTCATGTCTTTTCCCGGGGCCTTCTCTCCTTCCTTATGACCAAGCTCTCTTACTTCCCGGGGCTCCAGCTCAAGACTCCAACATCAGAACAACTGCAACTCTGCCCTCTGCCATGCATTTTATATTTGATTCCCCACCCACCAAGGGCCAGGGCTCAACGCCCTACTGACATGGCCCAATCAAAGCCCCAATTATAACTTAATCATGCCCAGATTAACAGACCAGTTTACAAGCATGACCTAATCTCTATTTTTTGGAATTCATAACTATATCAAACTGCCAAATTGCTACAGGGCAAAAGCTCACAGTTCCAAGACCATGAAAAGTCCAACTCAAGCCTCAGCAGGGATGCTTTCTCACCAAAGCCAGCCACTGTGGATCCTGGTGTTACACCGAGGTGAATCAAGATGGCTGCCCATCTCTGCGGAGGTCTCAGCCTCCCCTCTGAGCTCACTGTCTCCTCTTGAGCTGCTCCGTGGGCCCAGCATCTTGGGGCTTCGTGCTGAGGCGATCCTGTAGTCCTCTCTCTCCCAGCATAGGGCTCGTCTCTTAGGGCTTCTCTCCTTGCAGCTCTGCTGTGGGCAAATCTGGAGACTTTTCTCTCACATGGCAGTTCCATTTTTTCCCTCTCTCTGTCTCTCTGTGTCTTCATTTATATCAGACCCATCAATGGGGAGGAGACGCAACTAGAATCATGCTCCACTGACGTTATCCAATCAAAAGCCCTAAAGCTAGTTTATCAAGTAATCTAATCAAAGCCCCCGCCCCCCGACTGAATTTAATGCAATCAAAGGGGATCACACCCAGAGGAGTAGAATAGGTTATAGAGAATCTTTCTCTTTTTGGGATTCATAAAATAATCTCAAACTGCCACACCCTTTAATGTGATTTTTAAAAATTCACCAGCATCATCCATCATAGGGTTTGTGTTAATTTTACACCTCATTATAATAGGCGAAGGAAGAAAGAAAACAAACCTCTACATTGTGAAACATAGTTAGAGAAACATTTAAGTGAAAACTAATCGTGGCATGGGGGTTCTTCAACTGATTTTCTACATAGTATGCATTCAGAATCTTACTGGCAATATCATCATCTGCCCTAGGTAATTAAACTTTTCTCTTCCTGCAGAAGTAGAAGAGAAGTGGTCTAAATCAGAACACTTAATTGCTTCTCCGTCCCAGGAAAGTTCTAAGCCAGCAACTTAGAGAGATAAGGAAATTTTGCTCCAGGTGTTGCTTCTCATCGCTTCGCTAGGTGATGCCATTCCACTCGCAGCCGAGAGTTGAGGAGGTTAGAAAACTGATGAGGCGGGGGCAGGTCTGAAGCCAGGCATCGCCCGGCTCCTCCTGAGAGAACATGCACACGTTTGCTTTCATCATTTGGATCAAAAGGTTAACCGTCAAGCATGCCTACAGATGAATGCGAATATTGGAATATATTCCAAAGTGAAATACAAAATGAATTTTGGTCCATGAGGTGACTTAAATGATCGGCTCAATTGCTTCCATCCATTAATGTGGACGATAGAAAGTTGACTGTATGTCTTTTCCATGCAAGTACAATCGAATTAGGCTTGTCATCTACAAAAGTGACCATCAAAATTACTGAAAGTATTGAATGCCTACCCTAAATCCTTCCTGAAAGTAGGTAGAGAATAAATAGCTCCTTGAGGTACTTAATGGCTGGGGGAAAAAATGGAAATTAAATACCACAATTATTCAAAATTAAAAATTATAAAAGACAATTTGTGGGAGACTCAAACTCAAAGAATCACAGGCTTGAATTATAAACAAACACCAGTAGAGTTTTCTAAACAACAATAGTCTAGGCACCACGCCAGGACTTAACTCTTAAATACTTGAATTTTTTTTCTAAGACAGCAATATAGATGTCTTTACAAATCATTTCTTAAGAAAAGATTCTGTGCTAGAAAATAGTCATAGCATATTCTCAAAGGCCATCTTTCAAGTGGGAGCTATAAACAGAGCTGCTATGAACCAATAAAGGCAAAGCAATCCCATGCTCTTTGGGGGCAGTTTAGCTGTTTGATGAAAGACTATGCTTTATTTACACATATCATTGTATTTGAAGACAGCCTCCTTGCAGAAAAAGAGAGTTGGATGAAATTAAAAATCAGTTATAGGCTTAGTTTAGGACTCTTTTTCAACAATCTAAGATTGCATCTAGCATCTGTATTGGAAGTACAGCGAGGACTAAAGCATGAAGGTGATTTAAATATTTCTACCACCACTCTAGATTAATATTTAAAAGACAAACAAGCTATATATTAAATTGAAGATGTGGGGAAAATCACCTGGAGCTTGCTTTCCAAATTCCCACAGGAGGAAAGGTGCTTCAAGCTCATTGGCCTCCATCCTTTTTTTTACAGATGAAGAAATAAGGTTTACAGAGAACAATGAGTTTAGGTGACTGGTTCAGACCCACTCAGTTAGCTGGTAAAGAGTCCAGCCTAGACACAAGTCCCAACTCGGCCGATAAAATTACTTAGAGGAGGATACGACGTTGGGAAGACAAATCGCTTACTTACTCTCTATTGTGGAATTGTTCAACAAGTTGGTTAACAATTCATCTTACTAAAGTTTAAAATTTAATCAGTGTAAGTCTGCCTTCATCGTCCCGACTTTCAGCTCTGTTGTTCTCGTGCTGAGCTCAGGACTGCGTTTACAAAGTCAATGAATACCCCAGCAGCCTATGCAGAGCCCTGTCAGAACAAGTGTCCTGGGAAGCAGCACTGCAAAGATTAGCGTTTGCATTTTGTTCCTATTTCCGTACTGGCCCCTGGCCTTGTGTGGCTATTTAAATCCAAATTAAAATGAATTAAGGTTAAGTAAATTGAAAATCCAGTCTCTCGGTTGCACCAGTCGCGTTTTGACTGCTGAATAACCGCAGGACATCAGCACCTACTGTGCTGGCTAGTGCAGGTACGGAAAGTTCTGTGGGACAGAGCAGATGCAGGTGAGCGACAAACAAGAGAGACAATAAATCAGGGCGAGACCGGAGGGAGAGGGAGGTGGAGAGAGATAGAAGTAGATGGTGATATAGACGATGGAGAGAGAGAAAGAGGAAAGGGAGAGCAAGAGAGAGAAGGGCAAAAGGAGGTAAGAGAGGGGTAGCTGACCTGTTATGGACAAAGCTCAAATGGGCTCTGCTGCTGGGTCCTCTAAGAAGTGGGCGCAGGGACTCCCTAGGCCTTACAGGAGGTGAGTAAAACCCTCAGTGCACAGCCCCAAGTAGCCTTGACTTATGGCACGCCCCCTTCTCCTCCAATAATACCGCTTTCTCACCGTGAGAGAGGTGCTTTGAAGCAGAGTGAAAAACAGTGGCAAAAAGAGAACCAAATGGCAGCAATGATCATTCAGGTTGTGGAGCTGCTGACATTTATATTAATTGTATAAGGATACAAAAATTTATTAAAATATGTGTCTGTCTGTGGTTCATGTCCGTATTTATGTTTTCCTCGAAGATCAAATACTGGGTTCTCATTGTTCTCTTTTTTCTGTCACTTCCTACTTATTTTATTTGTTTGTTTGTTTGTTTATTTATTTATTTTCTGTATTTTTATTTTTTAATATTTTTTAACTTTTTATAAAAGATACTTAGATTACATAAATGTTACGCAAAAATTATAGGGATTCCCATGTGCCCCACCTCCCACACCCTCCCACATACACATCCTTCATCAATGTGGCACATCACCTGCAATAGATATACACAGCTTGGGGTTTTGCCACTAAGCATGGACCATAGTTCACATTGTAGACCACACTCTCTCCCACACAGTTCTGCATGTCATATGATGATATAAAATGGCCTATATCTGTCACTGCAATGTCACTCAGGACAATTCCCAAGTCCCAAAAAAAGCCCCTGTATTACAACTGCTTTTCCCTCTCCCTGCCCCCAAAGCGTCCAGTGGCCACTGGCTCCACATTAATGTTGCAATTACTTCCATTGTGTGAATCACAATATGCCTATAACAGGATACCAGTAAATCCACACTAGTCCATAATTCTTCCCCCAATCCTGAGGAGTCTGAGATGGTGATGTCCACTCCACCTCCAAGTGAGCAGGGGCTTATAATCCATGGATAAGATGGATGGGATTATCCCGCCTGCAGCTGCAGACTCTTTTCATTCCCTGGGATAGCCGTTGTCCATCATCATCTCCCCAACAGGTGTCCAGGGTGAGTCCATTGAGTTGTAGAGTAGAAGTTGCAGTTCCACCGAAATTCTGGGCCCAACTGGCACATGGACAGCCAAAGACTCCGGTCTCTGGAAGTACACCTAAAACTCTGGTACCACATATAGGTTTGAATAGAAGGGACAGATGGACCATGTGCAGGGAAGACATATTTGGGGCCAATTCTGTCACTCTCAGGAGCAAGTATTCCAAAGTCGGGCCCATTGATAAGGCACCAAACTCTGGGGCTATCCGCCCTGATATAGGGCCTGGGTATCTCTAGAGCTCTCACATCCTACTTATTTTAAAATCATATTTTATTATCCATAGAATTCTTTTAAAACCCTGCAAGCCACACACCAAAGCAAACGTGCATCTGTTAAGTACCAAATATTACCAATGAAGAATATAATCCTTGTCTAACGGCTGCAAGCAGGATTTTATTTTTATTTCTTAGATGTGTACATTATACACACACACACACACACACACAATGAAATTAAACAAATGAACCCATTAGATTACCCAATCCTTTCCAAGAGTTAAGTAGTTCTCCGAGGGCTTTCTGTCAGCCAGTTTTAAATGGCCCTTGTAATGATATGACTGCCTGCTCCCTTGAAAAGTTGCAGTATCTAGAACGTAAGTTCAGAGTTATCATAGATTCCAGTTCCTTTATGCATAGATTGCATGTTAGGTTTTTTTGTCCAGTTATTCAATTAACCTGTGCCAAGTATATGGTAATTCTGGAGAAGTGACAGTGAAAAAGAAAGTTGTAGTTTCTAATTTTATGGAGTATGGAGTTTATTGGTGGAACTAAATATCAAGTACATTCTTAAATATTTCAGCAAAATTATAACAGCTCATTTTTTAAATTTCTTTTTTTATTTGAGAAATTATGAATTAGCAAAATGTCATGCATACCATACAGGATTCCCATATACCACTCCACCACAAACACCTTCCATTGTTGTGACACATTTGTTACAAATGATGAAAGAACATCATTATGATATTACTGCTATCTATAGTCTGTAGCTTATATTTGGTGTATTTTCCCCACAAACCATCCATTACTAACACCATGTATTAGTATTGTATATTTGTTATAGGTCATGAGAGAACATTCTCATATTTGTATGTTAACCACAGTCCATCACTCACCACAGGGTTCTCTGTCTTATACATTCTCCTGCCTTGTACATTCCATCCAAAGTGCACACTCAGTTGCTCTCAGTTCCATCACAGAGCTGTGCTGTCATCAGCTCAGTCCATTTCAGAATATTTTCATTACTTCAAAAGGAAAAATCCCATAACCCCTTATACCCCCACTATTGACTCTTAGAATTGATATACTAACTTCTTTGCCATTGCTGTAAAAATATTACAATATTACTGTTAACTATAGTCTGCACATTGCATAAGTTGTATTTTTCCCATGTAGCTCCATATTCTTAACACCTTGTAAAGAGGAACATTCTTGTATTTGTACTATTAACCAAAAGCATCACCCACCACTGAAATCACTGTTATACAGTCCCTAGATTATCTCTAACTTTCAATTGACCTTGACCGCCCTAGAAGACATCTTTCAGACACACATTTATAATCAGCAGTGCTGATTATATTCAATATAATGTGTTACCATCTACTATCCGTTTCCACACATTTACAACCCCCTTAATTAAACATTCTACATACATTCAGCACCAGGTCCCCCATCTCCACCCACTTTGCATCTCCTAGTAAACTATACTCTGCAGTTTAACTCCATGAGTTTGCACATCATATTTATTTTATATTAATGAGACCATACAATATTTGTCCTTTTGTGTCTGGCTTATTTCACTCAACATAATGTCCTCAAGTTTCATCCATGTTTTCATGTGCCTCCCAAGTTCATTTCTTCTTATAGCTGAATAATATTCCATCGTATGTATGTCTATGCCACATTTTGTTTATCCACTCATTGGTTGATGGACACCTGGGTTGTTTCCATCTTTTAGAAACTGTGAATAACACCGCTATGAACATTGGTGTGCAGATATCTGTTCATGTCCTTGCTTTCAATTCTTCTGAATATATTCCTAGTTGTAGGATTGCTGGATCATATGGAAGTTCTATATTTAGCTTCCTGAGGAACTGCCAAACTGTCTTCCACAGAGGCTGCACCATTCTATATTCCCACCAACCAACAGTGAAGGAGTGTTCCCATTTCTCCACATCCTCTCCAGCACTTGCAGTTTTTTTGCCTTTTTAACAACAACAATTCTGTAAGGCATGAAATGACATCTCATTGTAGTTTTAATCTGCATTTCCCTAAGAGCTAGTGATGTTGAGCATCTTTTCATGTGCTTTTGGGCCATTTACATTTCCTTTTTGGAAAATGTCTATTCAAGTCTTTCGCCCATTTTTAAATTGGGTTGCTTGTGTTTTTATCATTGAGTTGTAAGATCTCTTCATCTAAAATGAACCTCAAACTGTTATGGGATATGTGGTTTCTGAAGAATTTCTCCCAATGAATAGGCTGCCTTTTCACCTTCTTAACAAAGTCATTTGAAGCACAAATTATTTAATTTTGAGGAGGTCCTATTTATCTACATTTTCTTTCATTGCACAAGCTTTGGGTATATGGGTAAGAAACCACTGCCTACTACAAGATTTTGAAGATGTTTCCTTACATTTTCTTATAGTAGTTTTATGGTTCTAGCTTTTATATTTATGTCCTTGATCCATTTTGAGTTAATTTTTGCATAAGGTGTGAGATAGGGGTCCTCTTTCTTTCTTTTGAATATGGATATCCTGTTCTCCCAGAGCCATTTGTTGAATAGACTGTTCTGACAACTGGGACGGCTTGACTGCCTTGTCAAAAATCACTTGACTGTAGATGTGATGGTCTATTTCTGAGTCCTCAGTTCATTCCATTGGCCAATCTGTGACTATCTTTATGCAACTACCATGATGTTTTTATCACGGTAGCTAAGTAATATGCATTAATATCAGGAAGTGAGAGTCCTCCAACTTGGTTCTTCTTTTTTTAAGACATTTTGGCTATTTGTGGCCCCTTACCATTCCAAATAAATTTGATAATTGGCTTTTCCATTTCTGTAAAAGAGACTGTTGGAAGTTTTATTGGAATTGTGTTGAATCTGTAAATAGTTTAGAATTGACATATTAACAATATTTATTTTTTCAATCCATGAACATGGACTATCTTTCCATTTATTTAAGTCTTCTTTGGTTTCTTTTAGTAATGTTTTGTAGTTTTCTGAATACAGGTCCTTTATTTCCTTTGTTACATTTATTCCTAAATATTTGAGTGTTTTAGTTGCTATTATAAATGGAGTTTTTTATCTGATTTCCTCCTTAGATTGCTCATTAGTAGTGTATAGAAATGCTACTGATTTTTGCATATTAATCTTGAATCCCGCCAATTTGCTTAACTCATCTATTAGTTCTTGTAGCTTTGTTGTGGATTTTTTTGACATTTTCTAGATATTGGATCATATCATCAGTGAACAGCAAAAGTTTTACTTCTTCCTCTCCTATTTGGGTGACTTTCATTTCTTTTCTTGCCTGGTGAGGGCGGGAAACGAAGGGTAAGGGGGGGTTTCAGGGAATGTGGCGGCTCAAAGCAATCCACGGCGTGGTTGCTGGGACCCACAGGCAGATAATGCCAAGGGCCCTTCCAGGCCCTGGTCCAGAGCAGCCACTCTCCTGGCAGCTGGAGGAAGCCTGACAAGCAGGGACCGCGAGCTCTGAGAAAGAATCCCGGAGAGAGCGCGGGCGAGAGCTTTTCAGATCCGTGGGAGCAGAGATGGCCCCTGACATTCCGATGACCAGGGAAGGTCGTGTTGACCGCCCAGAAGCACGAGGAGGTCACAGACCTAAACAGGTAGTCTGGGTCCTCTTTACCTTGAACAGAAGGCTCTTAGCTTTTGAATCTGGAATATTAAAGCAAAACACAAAAAAATCTATTGAATTCTTTTATTCCAGCAACCAATAGCTAGAATGTGTAATTAAAAAACATTTCATTTGCAAAATCTACAGCAACAAATGATGAGGTAGCCCAAGTAGAAGAGGAGGAGGAGAGAAGCCCAGCGACGTTCGTGAACAATATTATAAATCTTAATTGAGAGATACTAAAGAAGACCCCTATATATGAAAGATAAGGCACGCCTTGCATAGGAAAACTCTGGAGAACATTTTTGGCATGAATGTTAAACTTACAGAGATTCTGTGACCAATCCTAAATATATATATAGTGCTGAAAAACTCTGACACATATACACAGAGACATCATCATCACTGCCACCGCAGCCAACATCGACTTCCCATGCAGACGCAGAGGAAACATATTTTAAGGACTAACCCATTCATGAGGCTGCACCACATGAATATGCTGATACTTGTTTTTACCTACGAAAGTGGCCGCTCAGGGTGCTTCAGCCACCACTTCACCACATTCCAGTGAAGTGGCTTGCCCAAGGCCGCTGAGCTGTCCAGGTCCAGGCACCCTGACCCGAGTCTGCACCCAGCTGACACTCCGTCCGGCCTCTCCACCTGGACTGAACGCTCAGGGCAGCAAACCTGAAAGCACTGCGTCTGCATCAGCAGTGAGACGGGTCAGGACCTGATGAACTCTCCGTGCTAGGGGGCTGTATGGCGCACCTGGGCAAGCAGAGACGCCCGGCAAAGGACCCCTTCACTACTTACACAGCCCAAAGGGTGAAGAGCGAACGGAAGCGATCCCACACGGCCAGTCCCCTGGGGAGGACAAGTCCCTGCTCAGTTTCAGTGGGTGCTTGCACAGCACGCCCTGCTTCACGGGGGAGCTGAGGGACCAAGTGTGGCTGCACCCAGGGCAGCCAGCAGCTCGGCAGCGCACACCCCGCTCTGCTCCGGCGTAAAGGGCACGGGCGGTGCTGGAGTGCTGGGCTTCGTCCACTCCAGGGGAGGGCGTCCTGCCGCTGCACAGCCGTGGTGTCCCCGCCAGCAGCTGGGGCTGGCTGCCTGCTGGCTCTCTTGAACTGGAAACATGGGGACACCTGCATTCAAACTCACCCAACACCTGTATGCAAACAAATCCGAGCGGAAACGTAGCAAACATCTGCACACCAACAAGAAAGAGGGGAAAGGAGTGGGGTTGCAGGGCTGGGACTTGGCCACTGAGTGCCTGTGAATTCCCAAACATGCAATAGAATGCTACTAAATAGCAACACTGTGTAAATAAAAGAGAGGTTCCGGGAAAATAGATACAATATCACCACTTATATAAAAGCCAAAACGTGTAAACGGTGCTGTAAATTATTTAGGGACAAATGCACATAGGACACACAAAGATATCCATGAAATTATGAACACCAAATTCTGGATGGAGGTTAACGTGTGCACAGAGGCATACAATTGGGGAAAGATAAGGGTGAGATAACATTGTATCGGCAATTAATTTTAGTGAGGGGTGGGTAAATGGATACTTTCTATATTACTCTTAAGGAAATTCTGTAGCCAGAGAGAGAAAGCACAAAAGCTACCCACAATAACCAACTCTCAGTGAATGAAAAATTAATAAGAGACTTATGGAGTGGGGCAAGTGAAAAAAAAGGTAGCATTAAAAATTCCCTAGATGCAAATAGCAGGTATGATATGATGCAATTTAGGTAAAATTAATCTATATTTGTGTGAGAAATACATGAAATAGAAAAGCTGAGATTGCAACAGTTGTTTCAGTGTGTTGAGATTTCAAGGTGAATTATATTTCCTTTCTTATGGTTTTATGCAGTGTTCAAATATTTTACTGTGAAATTGCATATGGTCAGAAAAATATGCCGCATTGTGGAAAAATGAAAGGGCGAAGTGGAATAGCTAGAAGGGATGGTAAGAGTGGACTAGATTTTGAAGTAGGGCAAATTTAGGTTTCCCTCCCATTTACGGGTGATAACTAAGCCGTAACTATCCCCTGCCACGGTCACTCGTCAGATTCAATTCCGGGTCTTGGTGGGTCAAGCTAAGTAACTACACAGCTAGGAATGGTGGGGCTGGGAGCCCATTTTCTTCCAAGGTCTATTTATACTTTGACATGCATGGAAGTCGTTGTTTTTAACTGGGATGGGAAGTGGGGAGGGTGGACAGATTTGGGGCTGGAAGGAGGGCAGGCTTTTTAAGTTCTGATTTGGGAATCGATTTTAAGAGGCTAGCACAGGGGCTAGGTTATAGGAAGACAGCACGAGAGGAGGATCCGACGGTCTAAGTGAGACCAGAGTGTGGATGGATGGATGAGGGTCTGTCCCCAGGGTGTCCAGGGCGTTGTCTTAGAGTGGGTGGGAGCCTGGAGGTGCTGTTTTCATCAAGGGCCCAGGTGCCCACAGAAGCAGAACTGC
>PVKH010033170.1:0-12053 GCA_004027955.1 Chaetophractus vellerosus | reverse complement strand
GACCTTGTACATGGGAAGCAGGCGCTCAATCACTGAGCTACACCTGCTCCCTCCAAAGCTTTTTTTAATGCAGGTATTTTTAGCTTCTCTTTTAAGTTCATAACTTGGCCCACCCCCCAAAAATGAATTCTTACAGCAAAAGTTTATTTTTAAAGTTGGAAAGGGAATCCCAGGTAATCTTTCTTTGCAAATTAAGTTTGGTGACTTTTTTTTGTTTTTAATAAATATTTTTGATATTTTGCTGTGTGCAAGAGCACTTTCATTTGAAGAAGAACCCGAATTATCGTGACTTGAAACAGTTTTCTTTGGTGTTGGAAAACATTTGTTTGTGGATTGATTGTTAAGAAAGAATCACAGAGATTTATTTGTGCACATAGGAAATCTCTAATACTGTTTGACAGACAGTATCTTAGAAACTTATGAAAAGGATAAAAGCAAGTAGCAATAGAATCAGCCAGAGTTTTCTGATGAGAATTTTTTGGGAAATACTTTCAAAGATTTGAATGATTACAAAATGCATCTAGTATTGTGAAACATGTAGAAAGTTACTTGGTTACTTAATAGTCCTTTGTAGATGAAGGTGAATTAAATAATCTCCTTAAGATGTTTCATCACCCGGGACTAACAAGAGATAGATGTCTTGTTCTTTAGGTGGTGGGGATATAAGAAGTGGGCAACTGCATGTGTGTATGCATGTGTTCTCACGCATGTGTAGATCCAACAAACCTCTATCCAAATGCTTTGCAATCCCTAGGGAAACCCTGCCACTATGTCTGCATTCCTCTCAAACTATTCAAATTAGCAGACTCTTTCAATTGATGTATATTACTACAATATATTACTATATTTCACTTTAGCCAAAAGCATATTGATTAGTTTTCTTGAGGCCAAGCTCCATTATTTGGGAAGAGCACTTCAGATATAGATACCTTATAACTGGCTCCCCTTTTAAATATCCTATCCTGTTTTCCCATTAAACACAGTTGTATTTTTCAGACCATATCCAGTTCTTAATATCTAATTGTAGCCAAGGAGTACTCCCTTAGCTCTTCACACTTGCAAACCTGGCATTATTGGGATGCTTAGCACTTCTCTATCAGAATGTCAGGTTGTCATCGTATCATTTCTTAAACAAGGTCTTTGTATACGATAAGGAATACTAAAATTTATGAGGGAAAGAAGGATTTTTCTGCTAGATAAAAGCTTATATTTTATTCTATCTCTAAGATGAAGTAGTGTTCAGTCATAAAAAGAATGAAGTGCTACAACATGGATGAAAACATTGTGCCAAGTGAAAGCAGTCAGACCCATAAGACCACATGTTGTATGATGCCATTTATGTGAAATGTTCAGAGTAGGCAAATCCATCAAGACAGAAAGTAAATTAGTGGTTTCTGGGGCATGGGGGCAGAAGGAGAGTGGGAGTGACTGCTAATTGATACTGGGTTTCTCTTTGGGGTGATGAGAATGTACTGGAATTAGATGGTGTTGATGGTTGTACAACCTTTTGAATATACTAAAAGTCACTGAATTATTCACTTTAAAAAGGTGAATTTTAAGTTACGTAAATATATAGCTCAACTTAAAAAACTTACTATTTTAAGATAAAATATCTGTATGAGATCTTAAAAAATATGTTTATCACAACACTGTGATATACACTATAATGGGTTACATGGTAAATAGTAACATCACTTCCTATTTGTGTGACTTTGGGTAAGTTATTTAATCTCTTTGACTGTGTTTCTCATCTTAAAATGGGATGACTGCTACCAATACCCTTTTCACAGAGATGTTTTGAGGAAAAAAACAGGATAATAACTTTAAGTGTTAAACATAGTATCTGTGAAATACCCGTAGGGAATTTTTTAGGTTTAACTTATAGACCACACCTTGCATGAGGTTGATTAGAAGGGCAGAGGACAGGCAACACAGATTGCCAACAATGCAGTATCCAGCATTAGTGAAATTAGTCCTCCCACCAGTTTATGTCCGATTCCACATAGCTGTCCAGAAGTTATTCTCTTTGGTTCTCCAGGTAACAAGTCTGGAACAAAAGAATGAGATTCACATGTGCAGGGCAGCCTCAGACCCTAGAGTCCCTGGACATGCCCAGATGCAGGAATCACCACACTCATGGAAGCCCAAAGCCAAGGCTTCTCCATCATATATTTATAGTTCATTTACAGTTTCTCCCTATCCAGACCAATCAGGATTCATAAGTGATGTTGCCTAATAATAACGCAGTTGACATTATGTCATCAGGGTTCCATTAGAACACTGAACTAGTAAGTTAAACAAAGGTCTAGTTTTCATGCAGGAGGGAAAGGAGTTTTGTTTGTTTGTTTGTTTTACATTATTCACAGCCTGACACTTAGTAAGTGGTCAATAAATGTGTGAGTGGTTATTTTGCTTTTACTTGCCCATACTGGACCTTCCAGAACTCTCGTTCCCTGTGAAGTGATCCCTTCCTTAACACCTAACAATTTCTGGGAGACTAGCCTATATGTCATTATATCTAAGTCTAAGTTTATTCCTGCCATATCCATGCTGTTCTCCATACTTCTCAGCCTTGCACAGTAGTCTTTCACCAGTGTCTCTTCCTGCTCTGCTGAGCTTTTGTTGTTCCCCACATAGCACTGACAGTGCTATTCCAGGCACAGCAGGTTTTTCTGGTGGTTGCCTTGAGCTGGCCTTAGGCCAGTGAAACTTTTCATTGGTTTGTCTCAAACTGGGAAAAGTTGACTCCCCTTTGGCCACTTAGAGAGGAGTCCCAAAGCAGTGTTACTTTGGCCCCAAATGTGTTATAAGAGTTTATTGATTAAATAGTTCTTTGAATTCTTATGTATATTCATTCTCCTAGAATATATATGTGCATCCAAGGAGTCGGGCTGGGGATAGTTTTGAGTAACAACTGTTATGTTTTGCCCAAGTTTCCTGCTTCTTTCATTAATCTTGAACTTTTAAAGTCATACTTCTCAAGTTTCACTCCTTTCCTAGGTGTGGATTCTTCACATTCCTTGTACCATCAGTTTCCCAAACATATAGAAACATGATTAAGATTATGAAGAAATACAGAATTGCTTTATACTTTTGCTTTTATTAACATTTGCTCGCTTACAGTAAGAGCATTTTCATAGTTGCTTTTATGCCTTCCCTTAAAATAAGTCATCAGTAGCACTTAGGGGTTATTTCTCAAAGCAGGGTTGTTAGGCAAACTGTGACACTATTTGATACTGCACTTGAAATGGGACTACCATCTGTTCACTGGATTTTAATTTGCAGTTTGAGGAAGACCAAATATGCTGGTCCTTCTGGGTTTCCATCCTGAGGGCATAGTGCACAGTTTGTCGGACAGACTCATTTTCTATAAACCTAAAAACTAAAATCATAATAATTGCACTTTGTATTTTACAGTGTGTGGACCAATTGACAAAGATCCAAACTGAATTACAAGAGACAGTGAAAGATTTAGCTAAAGGCAAAAAGAAGTACTTTGAGACTGAACAGATGGCTCATGCAATACGAGAGAAAGCTGACATCGAGGCCAAGTATGTGTTTTTAGCATTTCTGAAAAATTGATTATGCAAATAAATGTTATCTTTTCTAATTCTTTACTCTCTGATAAATACAGGGTGTAAACTTACTCTTAGGTTAAGTTGGTTTCATTTGACCTACAAATTTTATGTACTTAAGATCACATTTTTTAAAATATTGGCTGAATTTTATCTAAATTAATATAGCAAAATGAGAATATTTGATTTGTCAGGTTTTTTGCGTTAAATTGAATTTTGAAAGGAAAAGAAGATAAATGAGCATTGCATTTATTGCTAAGTTGAAAGCTTAGCAAAAGTCTCATTAAAGTTCCTATGGTATCTGAATATCAACATTTTAAGAGACTCATTTTTCTCATACTAGATTTTAAATGAGTTGTCGTTGGAAAACTGTGATCCTTGGGATACTATTGAAGGACTGTGTACATAAACGCAAGTGAACAAGAGCACTGACTTTAGTATAGAAACCCTGCCCTAGGTGTAGTTTTTTTCTCCCATGTATATATATATAATTGTATATGTATGTTTTAGCAACTCTTTACTTCAATATATGTGAATAAGGCCTTTATTTTGGGAGTAATTAGGAAAAGAGGAAACTGACAGTTGATAATAGAGATATGAAGCAAACAATAGACATTTTTGCTCTGACAACTTGAGGAAAGAGAAAAAGAGAAAAAGCCAACCTACATCATAGAACTGGACTCTGAAGGGGTCTGTGAGAAGGAGAGTTGAGAATCAATTCATTGAGCTTACTGATGTAAAATCTAGGAGTTTAAACTTCTAGTCATGAAATAAGAAAGGCTTTGAACCTTTGTACAAACATACTGGCAAGAAGAGAAGTGTCTTTCTAATGTTTTTACCTGAAAGAAACTTCATAAGCATCTTGTGAAAATTCAGGAATTCCTGAAAAGTTTAGTTAGTAGGAATGGATGATAAATGAGTACTCATATAAAGAACTCAATGTTACTAAAAATGTAATGATTCCCTAATTTAGTTTATTGTCTAGAGTTTTATTTTTGTGATCATAACAAATATATCCTGTACTTTCATAGAGTCAATGAACCAATCTTCCCAATAAGACCTAAAGTTTTTAGATTAGGAAATTTCCATTAGTAATAATCTGTCATGGTGGTTTTTAGGAACTTGTTTTTTAAGCCTCTCAGAAATTCTAAAGCAGAGTTGACAGATTTGTAGAGCAGATATAAATACCTAATTTAACCAAGCCCTACATGGGTGGAAATGGGGATAGTGGAGGGATGTTCCTGAGAAAGTGTTTAATGCTTAAGTGTTAATTCTAACTCTAGGTAGGAACTCCCTTCTAATATGACCCAAATTCATAGGGGACACAACATATATATTTTAGTTCAATGTACAACTTTTCTGAAAATTAACTACAGGTAAGAAATGCCTCTTTTTATCTTCATTCATTTACTAAGTATGGGTACAGAGATGAGTAGAATAAGCTTTGTGCCCTTGGGGATTTTAAAGCCTAGAATTAGAGACAACTGCATTTTTTTTGTTTTTGTTACATATCCCTCGCCTTTCTGCTTGCTCTTGCTGTGTGTTCATTTTTTGTGTTCTTCTATGTCTGCTTTGTCTCCCCCCGTTGCGGTGATGCGTCAAGTCAGCTCACTGCGCAGGCGGCTTGTTCCGCTTGTGGGCAGGTCTGCTTCCGTTCTCGGGTGGCTTTTGCTTCGTTTGCAGGCGGCTTTGCTCCATTCACAGGCTTTGCTCCGTTCGCAGGCGGCTCGCCCTGCCCGTGGTGGCTTTGCCCTGCCTGTGGCGGCTTTTTTGCCCTGCCCACGGCTGCTCTGCCCCGCCCACGGCGGTTTTGCCTTCTCAGGCAGTCTGCCCGCTTGGAGAGGTCCCCGGGAACCAAACCCGGGGCCTCCCATGTGGTGTACTGGCGCCCTATCCACTGGACTATAGCCGGCCCCAACAACTGCATTTAAAAGTAACTTTTTGATATGTTTATTCACAATAGACTCAAAGAAATTAAGTGCCTGTAGTTACTCAGCTAGTAACTGATTATTTACAACAGTAGTGTTGCATGAAATCATAGAAAATGGGGAGACTATTTTTACCTACTAAGGGAATCCTTTATAGAAGAAGTGACATTTGGACAGTCTTAAAGAATGGATATGATTTTACCAAGTAGAGATGAGAAGTTCAGGAAGGAGAAGTGAAGACTGGACTACATAAAGTTTTGGTAGATAGTGGGCTGTGCATTTGGAGAGACCAAAGAAGGAAGAGGGATACAGTTTGAGGGAATGAGTTTCCATTTTGGATGTGTAGGTTCTGAAGAGCCTGGAGGACATTTGTTAGGGGCTTGAATGTCTGGCTCTCAATTGTGAGAATGTGGCCTGAACATCTCTCTTCTGGGGTCATTTGCCTATCAGATGGTAGTTAAAGGGATGAAATCATACATAGAATGAGATGAGAATAGTTTTGAACTCTGAGGAACATTAACATTTGAGAGGTGTGATTGGAAATAGGAAACCCCAATATAGTTCCTTATCTGTATATATGTCTCTTTTTTTTCTAGACTGTAATCTTTGATGACAAGAACTGTTTTACTCTACCTGTTATTTTTTTTTTTTTTAAAGATTTATTTATTATTTATTACATATCCCCCCCCCCTTCTGCTTGCTCTTGCTGTGTGTCCATTCTTCTGTGTTTTTCTATGTCTGCTTCTTGTCTCCCCCCGTCCCCGCGGCGACGCGCCGAGTCGGCCCTCCACGGCGGTGGCTCGTTCCGTTCGAGGGTGGCTCCATTCCGTTTCCACGGGGGGCTCCGCTCCATGTTTCGCGGGCAGCAGTCCTCCATGTTTTTTGCGGGCTGCCGGCTTCCGCTTTCGCGGGCAGCAGCTCCGCTTTTCACGGGTGACCTTGCCATGCCCGTGGGGGCTCAGCCCTGCCCGTGGTGGCTTTTTTTTGCCTTGCCCACGGCGGCTCCGGCCCGCCCACGGCGGCTTGCCTTTCTCAAGGCCGTCTGCCCGCTCGGAGAGGTCCCCGGGAACCGAACCCGGGGCCTCCCATGTGGTTTCCCAGCGAGCTCTTTATCCACTGAGCTATCTAGCCGGGCCCTACCTGTTATTAATAATATCTACCTTAGTACTACACAGGAAGTGTATGAGGATTAGCAAATGAAGCAGAAGCCAAAAATTTAAAACCTTATATTGGAAAATCCAGTCAACTATTTGGATAGTGACGATAGGAAAAAGAGAATTAAGAATACCCCTAACCCAGTCCTTCTTACCCTGAACAGGCTCTCTCAAATCTTAAGTTTGTAGCCTTTGCTTTTTTAGATCAAAATGAATAGAAATCTGATTAATAAAAATGCAAAAATACCCCACAAAAACCATGAAATATGAATATGATAAAGTATAAAATAATAGTAATTTCTTAGACCCAATTAAAAAAAATTGATGATGATATGGTTGAGATGCATATGTGTACATCCCTGAATGCCTTTTCTCTTCAAAGTAGTATGAGAAGCTTCTTCTGCTGTCTTCCTCATATATGCTCCCAAAGTCTTCCAATCCCAAGTAGTCTTAATACTTCATATTATGGCATAGCTGCCAGCACTTGCATTGAATTCTCCCATGGCAATCACCATGACACTGCAGTCAAGACAAACATTGCAGCTTCATAAGTAACTGTTGTGGGATTGTTGGCTCTTCCTTAACATTTGACTTTTTTTTCGTTATCTCTACTTGTTTGAATAAAACTTGCATATTTTCACCACTGATTGTTAAATTATGGTTCCCGCTCCAAATTGAAAGGGCTTAAGGGAGATAAGGGCAGAATGGGAGAAGATTAAATAGAGAAAACAAAATCATACAGGATAGAGAGTCAAGGACTTTCTCTTTGTTTGGAATACCTAAAGAGTGGAAGAGGCAAGAGCTAAATAAAGCAAGAACTTTTAATTGGTTAAATAATGAAATTAAGGACTTTCTAAAGCCTGGTCAATATCATACTGCAGATTGCGTTCCTGGTATTGTTACAGCCTGTCATACACTCCTAAAAGCCTCCTGACCTTTTTCTCCATAGGTCGGTGGTAGCTGGGCTTCCTTACAGGAAGTAAAGGGTGTAAAATTGTGTGACACTGGGAATAACCTATAGTTTGCTGACTCATGTTTATTAGGATATAGCAATATGTATTGAAGTTTCCTTTGTCAAATTGCATTTTTGTCGTTCAGAATGTTTCTGTATCTATACCAATATTTCCTGCTTCATCTTAATATTAAATTCTTTCTGTGATAAAAGTAAAGGAAAATAAACATAGTTCTTCATTTACCATTTCAAACTCTATTTTACAATAGTGTCTTAAAAAGTCACTTTAAAAAATAGTAACTATAATATTTATTACTAAATGATTATTTATTACTTTGATTATGATATAATTTGATAATTTTATTAAACATACTTTTCTATTTTTATTCTAGATCTAAACTTAGTCTTTTTCAATCAAGAATCAGTTTACAGAAAGCAAGTGTAAAGGTGAGTTTTTGAAAACTGTATTTCACAGTTGAGAAACCTCTTAGATTGGTTCTTTTGAGGGTGAAGTATTTTAAAATCATTAACTCAGGGAGGAACTTTCCTCCCAGTACATGGGGGTTTTTCACCCAGGTGTCACCTCTCTGACTGGACATTCTTTGCTTCTCAAGACTGCTTTAGGGAGAGCCTGTTGTCTTTATCTCTTAATTTTACTTCTATAGCCTGTTTTCTTTAACTCTTAGTACAGGAGACAGTCCACAGGCTTTAGAAAACTATAGGAAATCCATTTCATGTAGACTGACAGATGTTCTGAACCAGATGCAAATGAGTTTTTCTTGTGGGATCCTCAAGTTGTAGAATGCCAGATACGTAGCTTAGTGGCCTGGCCTTGGCTGCTAGGCTCCCAACTGGCATGCAGTTCCTCTGGCACATTAGGAGTGTTGATTTTTTTTAAAAGCTAGTTTCTAATTCTACTAGATTTCAGCAGGTCTTTGAAGATAAAGTACTTATTAATTTGGGAACCTTTATTTTCCCATCTGAATAAAATGAGCTGTTTTGGAGATCTCTAGAAAGGTTTGATTGTATGTTAAATGTAAATAAGAAATATTTGGAAACATTCTTACCATGTGTTACAATTCTAGTCACTGTTTAATTCTGCAAGAATGCCGAATAAAAATTTCTAAGTATTTAAATGTTTTTCCCCACCTGATTACTCTTAGTTGGGAACCATTAATTGCTAGCTAAGAGTGGTATCCTTAAATATTTTTCAGTGTAATATGAGTTTGCACTGATTTCTTTTTCTTTTTTCTTTTTTTTAACTGTGTTTTAGTTAAAAGCCCGACGATCTGAGTGTAATTCTAAAGCTACCCATGCAAGGAATGATTATCTTCTTACATTAGCAGCAGCAAATGCACATCAGGATCGCTACTATCAAACAGATTTAGTTAATATTATGAAGGTAATATGGCCTTAATATCTATAATAATTTTGTTTCATTAAAGAAAAATCATCTCATGTTGGGTATATGGGATCCAATCTATAGAAAAGCGACGTTATTGAGCATTTCATTGGAATATACTTGTTTGGGTGAACTCTGTTTCAGGTAATTCTGAATTAATTTTTAACGTAAGAAAATGTTTTGAGCCAAATCATAGTAATGGAGTGTATTATTCCCAAGCAGTGGGTGATATTTACTGTGGTTATTGATATTAATAATAGCTTAGGCAGGGAACTACTTCTGAGCTATTTCCTAAAACTCAGATCATTAGTATTGATAAAGTACTGAAACTAGTCAATATCTTGAAGTACTTTTTTAATCATCAGTGAGAAACTGATATTTTTTGTTGTTAGGTTTGTATGATTACTTTCTGAAAAGTGGATTTTATTTTTATATTGTATCTTTTACGTAACCTGAATTCTCTACTAACTAGATCATTGGCCATCAACATGTCTGATAATAATTATGTGGCAAGACTTTAATTAAAAAACTTAGAGTTTAAAAATTTCATAATTTTATCCTTAATTTATAGGTAAAATTATGCAGTAATACTAGATGATTTTGAAGTACCTATGGGACAAACAAGAGAAAATGTTTAGTAGTTACCTGTAGATGTCTCTACTTTGGGCGTTACTCTGAAATGGAGATAGTTAGAATATAGTTTCTCGTGTGTCCAAACTTGTTCACGGTCATTCCCTATTTGTTCCATCCGTATACACTTTGACGTTCACTGAGGATCTATATAGAAATAAAGGAAACAGGCTAGAGGGAAAGAAAACCTTTTGAACTTGCTGCCACCTTCCTCCTTGTTGCTGGCAGACAGCCTCTGCTTTGGATTCAATTTCATCCCTTCCTGTCTTCTGAGGGACCCAAACATTTCATTATTTTTTTCTTTCTCTTAAATTTCCAACCCATCCTCCTCAAATATATTATTATTAATGACTGTCAAACACAGAACTTTTGTTTACTTGCTTTAGGAATCAGAGGTGTTGAGAATAGGAATGCAGCAGAGTGGTGCTCTTTTCTATAATGGCATTGGGAAGGAGATAAAATCTGCTCAGGACTTTCCTTGAAAGTAGAGACAGGAGATTCCCTGGGACCTTCAGGGAGAAACAAGTCGGAGATAATAGGGGGAGTTAAACTGGACTAAATAATATCCTATTGCAATTTTTTTCATTTCCTTTTCACTACTTGAGTCCCCTTTTTCTGTTTTCTATCCTGCTGTGACTTCTATTTATAATAAGTGAGGGAGGTAAGGGATTGTTTTGACATCCCAGATGAGAACTCTGCATACATTTTTCTGTAAAATATTGGACCTAAAGGTTAGGTATTTTAGTACCTTATTAGCTGTTACATGGTGCATCAGACTTAAAAGACCAACTTGGCTTCCCATTGTAACATGTTTCCTCTAGGGAAATATATATATACTCAGTTTCAAACAGCTAGTTTACTAAAGAATATTGTTAGCACAGCTTTCACTTAAAGTTGTGATTTCTGTCTACCATTAGGTATTTCATTTGAATACTTTAAAATTAACATTGGCCAGCTCTCAGATTATTGTGTATCCTTGAATTTATTTTTGAAGTCCTCATGTATGTATTTGATCAGCATTGGGTAAATTATACTTCAGATTATCATTTTATGAAACATTGTAAGGTACTTATGGAATTGATCCAAATAGAAACACAACTCCTTCATATCCCTTAAAACTGAGAAAATGCGTTCTCACTTTTCATGTTAAGTTTATCAGCTCATTTTCTCCTCATGCTATTTCTGTAGTCTGTAATATGGGAAAACTCCCAGCAGTCATGCTTAGCTACTTCATAAGTTTCGATCATTGAATTAACAATGGACCTTAGATGCCTTTCTTGGAAATGTACATTTTTCTGAATTGTTGTTAAGATGATAATGCCCTAGAATCTTTATAAAGTTATATGGATAGCTTGGAAGCAGGAGATTTGATTTCATTGATTTATATTTATATTTAAAGTCACAGTGCACTAAGTACTGGGCTAGGCATAGGGAAGAGGCAAAAACGAATAAGACAGTCCTTTTCCTCAAAGAGCTTAGTCTGGTGGAAGAGAGAGATGTATATAAATGATTACAAATGAGAACTGTGGGTAGTAATAATAACAGTTATCTTTTAAAAAAATTCCTTTGTCCTAGCATTATCGTAATTACTTTAGACATGTTATCCTTTCTCATTCTTTTATTACCTGGTTAGATTTCATAATTCGTTGCTTAAATAATACTCTAACCTCTGCTCTAATCTTTGCTGTCTTACAAATGAAATGAAATGAAAACTTAAGTCTGTATCAACCCAGATAACCTCCTTCTGTATACCTGCATCCAAATAGCCAAGTACTGCTGAAGAAAATCTTTTCACAGAGCAGAGCCACAATCATAAACTAATACTGGAACCAGTCTCAGTTGGCCCCTCAATACTGCTTAGTAATTTTACTGTATATCTTAGTTAACTTTCCTACTATTCTTAATTATTTCAACTTATTTTATTCTCCTCAAAACTCAATTATCCCTTTTCTTTCACACTTAGCACATAGTCTTTCCTCCTAATTTACAGAGAAAATAGAAGCTATCAAAAGACAAATGCCTTATTGTCCCATTACCTGCCTTGATCTGTTTTCAGGACTCCTCCAAGGAGTCTTAGAAGCAGAGCTTTTCCTCCTAACTAAAGATGATCTTTTCACCTGGCTCTCAACCATATCTATCTCATGCAGTCCTGCCTTCTCAGGTGCCAAAACAATTCATTGTTCTTTCTTCCCCTTATATTTCTGGACATTCTATCCTTAGCTTAAAAAGATGGTTTGATATTATGGGGCCTTGGTGATGACAGCCCTCATTATGTCTTTTTTTTTTCCTAAACAATTTATTGAAGTATATCATTCATACATGAGCATACATAAACTATAAGTGTTCAGTAAACATCGTGAACTTACAAAACAAGCATGCATAACATCATACAGGGCTCTGACACATCACCCC
>PVKH010033169.1:0-12052 GCA_004027955.1 Chaetophractus vellerosus | reverse complement strand
GCCTGACCTCTCTTCTCATCCCTCTTCTCCTGTCTTCACTGGGATTTGATCCTCAGAATCTCCAATGTGGGAGAGAAACATTCTACTACCGCCTGCGCCACCTTAGTTCCTGTTTTTTCAGTGTGTCTTGTCTTGGCTCTCCCTTGTGTCACTCTCCTGTTACATCATCATCTTGCTGTGTGGCTTGTAGGGCCTGGTGGCTCACCTGCTCGCGGGGCCTGGCAGCTCACCCATGGACGGGGCCTGGCAGCGCACCCATGCATGGAGCCCGGTGGCCCACGTGCCTTCTATATTTTTCTTTTTTTAATTTTTACCAGGAGGTCCCAGAGGTCAAACCCAGGTCCCTCCATATGGGAGACAGATGTCCAACCACCCAAGCCACATCTGTCTCCCTGCTATATCTCTTAAGGTTGACCAAATATACCCAAAGTTACAGTCTTTTCCCATACAGGATGGTCATATAATAAATCAGGCTTAGTTTATCACCAGCATTCTAAAAACCAAACCTCGGGAAAAAAACTAGGTCTGGGGACACATGCATGTTTTCTAATATAGCGAATGTTTAGCCTACCCTGATTATCACAAAATCAGGACAGCGAGAATATTCACATTGGGGCATTTTCGAGACTTGGAATCGACCTAGGTGACACTGCAATGACAGATACATGCCATTGTATGTTTTGCCATAGCCTGCAGAGTTGGGTGGGAGACAGTGTAGACTACAGTGTAAACTGTGGTCCATGCTTGGTAGCAATGCTCCAAAATGTGTTCGCCAATTGCAATGAATGTACCACACTAATGAAAGAAGTTGTTAATGTGGGGAAAAGTAGGAGGTGTGGGGAGTGGGGCATGAGGGAATCCCTTACATTTTTTATGTAACATTTTATGTAATCTAAGTATCTTTTAAAAATAAATAGAAAATATATTTTTAAAAAAGAAGAACCTAAATATGTTTTTTGGTTAAAATAATGGAACACTAAAATCTCCTTTTGAAAAGAAATGCCTCATCAGCTAGGTCTTTTGCTTACTAGGTGATAATCCAATTATGAAGCCAGGCTGGAGCTTCTGGAAGATAATACCAATGTGTGGGGTTTAATACTATCTATGTTTAAGTAAAACAAGTCCTGCCAGGCCTGCGCAGCGAGCCAGCACCACACAGCAAGATTATGACACAACAGAAGAGAGACGCAGGGGAGAGTCAAGGCGAGACACACCAGAAACCAGGAACTGAGGTGGCGCAAGTGACAGGGTGCCTCTCTCCCACATCGGAGGTCCCTAGGATCAAATCCCAGTGAAGCCTGGAGGAGAAAAATGAGAAGAGAAGGAAAGAAACAGACACAGAAGATCACCCAGCAAATGGACACAGGCAGCCAAGTGGGGGGTGGGGGGCAGGACTCATAGAACTTTAACAAAAAGAAAAAATAAAATCAATTTGAAAACAAACAAACAAAAAACAAGTCCTGCAGAAAAGGTGGAGCCAACAATGGGTAGCCAATTCTAACTCTAAGGAGAAATGACATTTAAATAAAAGAAAATTAAAATGTCTGGTCTTAGAAAATTAAAATGTCTGGTCTGTCAGAAAAAAAATATTATCCAGGTATAAGTAATGCCTATATTAGAATGTTTGATGTTAACATGAATTAAAATTGTGCACAAAGCAATAGTACATATTTACTAAAGTATTAAGCCTGGGACTGTGCAATAAAATAGAATACCTTTGCTTAAACAAACTACTTTTTCTGGAAACAGAGTCTCTCTAGCTATATAAATATATTTACCGGATCCCTACACACAACTTAGCACTGGAAACTTGAGTGCATGTTCCTATAATACACAACAGATGCACCAGAAGACTCCCATCTCTTAGCTACCAGCTTATGCCAAGATAACGGCAGAACCCTTCTGTGTATGTGCTTTTTTCACAGGCCGTACTGTTACAGGAAGAAGCAGAGAACAGCGATTTCCTTCCAAAAGGTCAGCTGCCTCAGACAGACCAAACAGAGAGCAGCTAATTTCTTGCCAACTTCCCCTCCTGCTTCTGCAGCAAGTACGCAACAGCATTTAGTTTCCAGTAAAGCTCCAAAGCAAAACAAAGCAAACATGAGACCCAGAATCTATGCAATGTAAGTGTCTCACTTGATTAAAGTCAATAAGATCACACAGAGCTACATTTTTAAAAAAGCAGTAAAACTGTTATGAACTTCCAGGTATAATGTGGAACAAACATGAAGAAAAGGATAGGATTGGAATCATCCTTGCTTTTATACTAATGCTCTAGAAGATGGCATTTTGGTTACAATGCACCTGGCAAAACATAAGATCCCTAGTTGAATGATATAAAAATAAATTTTTAGTTTTCCTCTTCTCAAACTAAAGTCAAGTCAGATGTTTTCCAACATGCTAAGGCAGGGGCTGGGTTCCATCTTGACAACCAGTAGACGCATACATACAGTGAACATATAGTTTCTTAGATTAGATGTGGAGAAGAGACTATACAGCTAACACAAGAAGGGGAAGAGGACAGAAAATACAATTTTAAATCATCTTTAACTAGAAACCTTGAATTGTTATGGAACAATATTGAAGACCCTCTCCCCAAAGAAACAACAGAGTATTCTTGCATAGATTCTTTCGATTAAGAGAGCACCAAACTACATGAAGGAACATGCATTTAATTTAATCTTCTTACAGGCAGAAAAATTAAATCCATTTGAGTATAAAAGTGAAGAAGGAAGGAAAGAAAGGAGATTTCTAAAATGTGCTCAACGACATCAGTTCCTGGCCTAACTATATATAACTTGCAAGCAATTGTGAAGGGTCCTTTGGAAGGGCTCCTGCAGCATGTCATGGAGCTCTATGTGGTTTCTAACTTGCCAGATTCAAGTTGTGGTAGCAACAGAGACACCAGGGTTTTTGTGAGACAAGGTCTTGTTGTAAAGATTCTGGGCTTTGATGATGGGAATGCACTCCACTCTGAGAATATTTAGTTTGAAAGGAAGACAGTTTGGGAGTATGATGGAAAACTTATTAGACTGTCATATATGATAAATTAATTACTGCTACCTACACTTAAAACCGTTCCATGTTGGAAAAAAAATTACCTAATTTCCAAGCCTTTCCTAAATGTAATAACCAAACCTTAAATAACATCACAGGAATAGTATGGGAAAAGAGGAGAAAAAGGAGTACTAGCAGTAGTAATAACAGCAATAATATTAACAATAGTAATAAACATTCATGGAGCTCTTACCACACACTGTCATGTACTGTTGGATGCGCTTTACACGCGCCCTCATTTAATCCCCACGACAACCCTGTGAGGCAGTACTTTTATCATCGCCAGTACTTTTATCATCGCCATTCCATGGGTGAGGAAGCAGGCTTAAGTAAGAGTCAGGAAATTTCTCCAAACTCCCACAGCAATTAAGTGAAGGAGTTGGGATTAGCATCCAAACCACAATGCTTTACTTACTAAAAATCCTCACCACACCAAATAAGTTTTTTCTGATAACGATACTTATGGCTTAAGACTGTTTTAAGATAAAAACTACAAAGTGAATTAACACAAAATATGACTCATAAATAGCTACAAAAAGATTATTTGACAATCAGAAAAAAGCTTTAAATGGGATCCCCTTCCCTAAGGGTCAGAGAGCACCAAGATGACAAATCTTCAAACGCAACCAAAGCCAGCCTGATTAGGGGGTTGGTAGTTCCCCCTCACACTTCTGAGTCAATCAGAAATTAGCTAAAATCTTTAGATTGTAAAAGGGAGTGGGAGGAGAATAATGGAACAGTCCTAGAGGTGAGTAACTTTCCAAAGAGGCCAAAACCTGGATAATGACTACTTGTGGTCAGAATTAACAATGGTGTTATTTCCTGTAAGAAGCAAAGTTGCTACACTTGTTATATTTTTCCCAAATTCCTTATTGGATTTCCATTAGATACATTATTATCGATCACCAATATTTATCAGTGATCACCCAAAACTCAGGTTTTCTGCTGGCAGAAAACACTTTTAATAAAAGGACAATATCATTCATACAAATAAGAAAACAACTTGTAAAATATTCTAGTGGGTAAGAGAGAACAGTAAAGGGTACTGAAATTAGTTGTTATCTGAGTAACTGTGCAAATTATACCAATAATTAAACATCAATTAATGGTGATTGCATATGAAGTTGCAGTCAAATTGCAATTGATAAATTCCTGTCATAATTGATAAACACTAATATGGCAAATCTAGAAATAATTAAGTTTCTGTACACAGCATGCGTTAAATATTAGTTGAATGCTAGGAGATCATCTGGGTTCACCAAGTCATCCCAACAAGAAGTAGTTACTCTGGAAGACAATTTCTGAATTTAACTGCGATGTACAACATGTCAAGGGGCAAATTTGGGACAAGAAGACCTGGCAATACTGAAAGGTGCCTTGTACAACATTTAACACTTCTAGTTAGAAATAGAATGGACACAATACTTGGACTCTATGCCTTTATCATTTTTTTTAAAGATTTACTTTTTATTTATTACATATCCCCCCCTTTCTGCTTGTTCTTGCTGTGTTCATTTTTGTGTTCTTCTGTGTCTGCTTGTCTCCCCCCCCATGGCGACCCGCTGAGTCAGCTCACCACACAGCAGCTTGCCCTGCCCGCAGTGGCTTGCCTTCTCGAGGTGGTCTGCCCGCTCAAGGAGGCCCTGGGAACCGAACCCGGGGCCTCCCATGTGGTAAACCAGAGCCCTACCAATTGAGCTACAGACCCCTATGCCTTTATCATTTTGATCTTCCCCTTTTTAAAAGATGGGATATTTTACTCCTCTAGAATTAAAATTTTCCCTATACTCTGTATAAGAACCAAAGCAATTTTGAGTTATCTATCGTTCCATTCCTAAATTACAAGCTATTCCAGGGCAGAACCATGTCTCATTCATTTTTATTTTACCAGTAGAGTGCTTGGTACATGGTAGGTATTCAGTGATTGTTTTCAAAATTAAACACAACTTTGTTAGACCTGCATGTTACAAAAAGAACCTAAATTTGGGGCAATGGATGGTAGTTCTGTAATTTCCTTCAAGATGTTATTTTTAACACTGCGGCAGTCATTAAATTGAATCCTTATTACAGGAATAATGGGACTGAATCACACTTTATAGAAACTGTGACGGAGGTTTTGACTCATCACCGGTGCTAACCAAGATTAATATAATCGCAAGTTGTACCATTACTTAAACATCACGACAAGTTTGTAAAATAGAGCTAACACCTAGTTGAAGCAATTTCAAAGAGAAAATTACACGGAACATGATGATGCTAATATGAGCTGAGATTCCAGAGGAAGCTTCTTCTCTATGCAAACTAAACTATGCCTCAAGAAAGAAGTTGAGCATGAACAGAAGCATGCTTATCAACAATCCATTCTTTTATTACCATGTATACAACTAAATATAGTCCAGAAAGACTACTACTGTGCCCAAACAAGATGCTGACGTTCTATATCCAGAACGGAGATTAACATTAGAAGGATGACTCAGCACTAATGACATCAGTCTGATAGACACTGAGCCTTTTTTTTTTTTTTAAATCTCCTGAGGGTTCTTCAACTACAAGACAGAATTTCAACTCAGGAAGATATTTCAGTAAACACGGGAACTTTTGACTACAGACTATTTTTCATTCAAGATGTATTTCCATGCAGCAAAACAAATTTAGCAAATGAAAATATAGTCTTGACTTGCTATGGATGTCCCCTACTCCTGCCAAAAATCACAAGCTGTTTGCTCAAAAACTGTCACTAATTAGCAGCTGCTGCTGTAAAAAAACCAACCAGTTAGTGCCAACAGAAGCATATTGAACTGAAAGAGGGCCCTATGACAAGGAATGGGAAAGGCAATCTATTTTTTTACTAGCAAACTTTATAAATACTGGAAATCTAAATTTGGGAAAAGTAGGGGCAGGGCAATAATGGCAATATATGTTTATTCCTATTTAAACAGGAAGGACTGGAAAGATCTCTTAACACATCTTGAAAGTCCACAGAAAAACCAGGGTCCTGGGTTAGTGGATTCTATCGCAAGTATTTCCACTTTTCCAATAGGAGCCAGTCTTGGTTTGGGATAATTTTTCATTGTCAAAGTTCTGTTCCTGGCAAACTAACATCCACATTTGTAGACATTATAAAATCTGAATTTTTAAAATGCCCTTCACAATCTGTCTATTGGCTGTGTTCCAAGTTCTTATGGTTCTGAATATAATTTTTTATTTTACAGGCTGAAAAAATGGAGTCAAAGAAAGCCAAAGTGATCTGCCCAATAAAATGAACAGGAGATACTGTGGTAGAAAATCACTTTACTAGCTCTATGCTCAATGTTCTGTTTCAGAGATTCTAAAATAGTCCACAGCCCAAGATCCTGCTTTAAAGCTAAATCCCACAGATTACTTTTCACATTATTCTCCAAGGTTCTCCTGTCTTTCTCTTTGTATCTTTATCAATCAGATCTCCTAGTATTTTTATCTTTTTCTTCAACAAGTTAGTTTCAGTCCTTTATTTATTTTTTAAACAATTTACTGAAGTATATCATGCATACATGAGCATACATAAACTATAAGTGTTGAGTAAACATCGTGAACTTACAAAACAAACATGTGTAACATCATACAGGGCTCCCACACATCACCTCCCCACCAACACCCTGCATTGTTGTGAAACATTTGTTACCAAATCATGAAAAAGCATCATCAAAGTATTATTACTAACTATAGTCTAAATCTTCCTCCCCTATACATTTTTTAAGGATTTATTTATTTACTTTTATCCATTTTTACCACCCCCTCCGTTTTTGCTGTTTCTGTGTCCATTTGCTGGGCGACTCTGTGTCTGTTTCCTGCCCTCTCTTCTCATCTTTCTCCTCCTGTCTTCACTGGGATTCGATCCTCAGAACCTCCGATGTGGGAGAGAGGCTTCCTACCGCCTCAGCCGCCTTAGTTCCTGGTTTTTCGGTGAGTCTCGTCTTGGCTCTACCTTGTGTAACTCTCTTGTTACGTCACCATCTTGCTGAGTGGCTTGCAGGGCCTGGCGGCGCACGCACCTTCTATATTTTTCCTTTTTTAAAATTTTTACCGGGAGGTCCCAGATCCCTCCATATGGGAGATGGACGCCCAACCACCCAAGCCACATCTGTCCCCCTGCTTAAGGTTGACTAAAGATACCCAAAGTTACAGTCCTTTCCCATACAGAATGGTCATATAATAAATCAGGCTTAGTTTATCACCAGCATTCCAAAAACCAGACCTAGGGAGAAAAAGAGGTCTGGGGGGACACATGCATGGTTTCTAATATAGCGAAATGTTAGTTTCAGTCCCTTAAAAAATTAAGTCTATGTCCTCTTTAGTTTTAGTTCTCTTACTCTCTTTTTTCCTTCTCCCTCTAGGTCAGGGGTTCTTAACAATGGGTCCGTGAGCTTGAATTGAAATTAAAATTAAAAAACAAAACAAAACATTATTCTCGTGGGGACATGTTGCTGCGGGTGTGATATAGTTCTTCATACTCAGGATAGTGTGGACTTAGTAAGGGGTCCGTGGTTTTCACCTGACTGGCAGAGGGGTCCGTGGAACAGAAAAGGTTAAGAACCCCTCCTCTAGGTGGACTGCTACAGAACCATGACTATTTTACTTAAGGTCTGGATGAGAGGGTCAGGTTGTCCCTCTAGCAACTACTAAGAAAAATGAGAATGGAAAAGAAACAAAGAAAGGAGAAAGGGAGAGAAGGATGGAGGGAAAGAGCAAGGAAAGGAGGAAGGGAGAAAGGGAGAGAGCAGGAAAGGTAATAAGAATGGAAAAAAAGAAAAAGAAATGTGTATGAGCATATAATTTCTTCATGAAGCTGCAACTGAAATCTTTCTTGTAGCTGAGGTCCCTTATGTAGAACTTGTCTTAAAGTCTGTATAAACAATTACGACAATGTACCAGTAATTTTCCAGTTCATAATCAGACTATAAGAAGGAGAACAGCGTGCTTTATGCAACATGGAGAAAGACTAATCTCTGATATTACTCCTAGTACAGATTGAGCCACAAGACTTGGAGGAGATAATCTACAGACATACAGATTAGGAATCACATTTTCAAAGCTTTAATAACCCCCTATGGTATGCAACAAGCTACTGAAATAACTTGTCTTTGGATATTTATTGAGTGTTCATCACAGGCTACATCTAGGTACAAAGCAAAAGTAAAAAACTAGGAGAAAGAAAAATTGTCAAGTCTCCAAACAAAAGCATCATGTTTAAAAGTTAAAAAAAAAAAAAAAATTTTTCCCATCTTTAACTCTGAAATCCAGCAGAGAGACAAGATACTGGTTTTCTCCTCTCTTTTTCTTTCTTCCACAGTAAAGGCCGCACTTTTAGCTTTTCTGTGGGTTGAAGGAGTTTCTGGATATATCACCTATTGAAGTTAAAGGGGAACAAATGGAATCGGGGTTTCTTCAACACCTATGATTTCAACATCATCAGAGATGGGCAACTGCCTACATCTCAAATGTAAGATCAACCCTCCCATAGAAACAATAAGAATTTAATTAACAAATACTAATTGAACACCTAATATACCAGGTTCTATTCCAGGTACAGGGATATAGCAGTAAATAAAATGCACAGGCTTTATGGAACTTAAGAGTCCAGTATCTAATATTAAATATTTTAAAGTTTAAACAAATATAGCCTATGCTTTATACTGTTTAAATTTTGTTTTTATTTTTTTCTCTTCAGTTCTGTTGGGGAAAAAGATATTAACTGAATATTATATGGAATCTTATTAGTAAACTGAATTCTGTCCATTCAAACCAATTTTTGGAAAAATATTTTTAAAACATCTCACCAAAATCAGATAACAACGGGGGGCATTGGCTTTTGTGAAAGCACTGAAAATGTGAAAGTGATATCTGATCAAACCAGGACATCTGTTCACCCCTGTTGAAAACTGATCATCTTTATGGAGATATTGTATGTGCAAAACAAACTGGGTCTAATCAAAGGATCCCACAGTTATGATCATTTTAGCATGGCATTAGTCCAGCTTTCTTCCAGGATACAGTTTTATTTTAAGATTTATTTAATTTATTTATTTCTCCCCATCCCCTTGTTGTTTGTACTTGCTGTGACTGTTCGTCTTCCTTGTTTTTCTAGGAAGCACCGGGGACCGAATCCGTGACGTCCGATGTGGGAGGGAGGCACCCAATCACTTGAGCTACCTCCGCTTCCCTGGGATACAGTTTTACTTGGTGGGTAAGGTTCATATTAGCCACAATTAAGTCAAATCATTTTTCTTTCAAAGATGATTTACAGATTCAATCACCATAAGTTACTAAAGATGTAGAATACTGTAGTGGTTTGGAGCTGTAAGTACCCCAGAAAAACATGTTCTTAAACTTTATCCATTCCTATGGTGTGAATCCATTTTAAGTAGGACTTTTTTTTTTAAGATTTATTTATTTATATATCTCCCCTTGCTGCTTGTTTTTGCTGTGTTCATTTTTGCTTTTGCGTTCTTCTTTGTCTGCTTGTCTCCCTCTGCTGCGGCATCCCGCCAAGTCAGCTCACCGTGCGGTGGCTTGCCTGCTCGTGGCGGCTTGCCTGCTAGCAGTGGCCTGCCTTCTCGAGGCGGCCTGCCTTCTCGAGGAGGCCCCGGGAACCGAACCTGGGGCCTCCCATGTGGTAAACCAGGGCTCTACCAATTGAGCCACAGCTGGTTCCCTAAGTAGGACTTTTTGATGAGGTTTTTGGTCAAGGTGTCGCCCACCTCAATCAGGATGGGTCTTAATCCTATTACTGGATACTTTATAAGAAAATAAAATTCAGACAGAGAGATAGAAAGCCCCAGAGCGAGCAGCCAGAAGTTGAAATCAACAGAACCCTGAAAAGAAAGGAGGCCACCAAGTGCACTGCCATGTGACAGAAAAGCTAAGGACCAAGGATAGCCAGCTACCAACCCCGGAAGACTAGTCACTGGGAAGAAAGCATTGCCTTGATCATATCTTGACTTGGACTTCCTCTTAGCCACAAACCTGTGAACAAATAAATTACCATTGTTTAAGCTGAATCATTGCATGGTATTCACTTAAGCAGCCAAGGAAACTAAAGCAAGCATGGAGTTAAAAATTCACAATAGGGAGCGGATGTGGCTCAAGCAGCTGGGTGCCCACCTCCCATATGGGAGGTCCCAGGTTCGGTTCCTGGTGCGTCCTAAAGATGACAAGCATACACTAGCAGGGAGCAGATGTGGCTCAAGCAGTTGGGCACCTGCTTCCCACACAGGAGGTCCCAGGTTCAGTTCCTGGTACCTCCTAAAGAAGACGAGCAGACACAATGAGTTGACACAGCGAACAGAGACAATGAGCATATACAACAAGGAGAGACAATAAGCAGACAGCAAATAGACAGGCGAGGGAGCCATCTTGGGGGTAAAATTCACAACAGGACTCAAGTGCCTTCTACCAAATGAATAGAAGCACAAAGTAGAAGCTGTCTAGCAAATGCTTAGTTTCTTCTTTTTCCCACAGAAGAAAATATAGGTCAGATTCTTTAATAATTCACTGTAATAACATTACAGTGAAAACCTCTGTATAACAAAAGGATTTTGAAAGACTTGAAATTATACCATCTGTTTCTCAATTAAACACAACATCTTTTGTGGACTCAATATAATGAATTTTAAAACAAAAAACTCCTTGGAGCATAACAACTTTTACACATGCTTTAAATTTTCATCTTTAAGGAAATATATTAAGTATTCCAAAATAGACTGCCATATTATATTTAAAAGAAAGGGATTTTTTTCTTATCAATTTTATTAAGGAATAATTTAGATTCAATAAACTGCATCATGATGTTATAAGTATTATAATTAATCTACTTTGGCACCATACAGAAACAACGGAGTAAAAGCTACTGAGTGTTTTATTTAATAATAAAAAATCAGGGGGCTGGCTAGATAGCTCAGTGGATAAGAGCCCCGGTATACCACATGGGAGGCCCCGGGTTCGGTTCCCGGGGACCTCTCTGAGCGGGCAGACGGCCTTGAGAAAGGCAAGCTGCCGTGGGCGGAGCAAGCCACCGTGGGCAAGGCAAAAAAAAAAAAAAAAAGCTGCCACGGGCATGGCAAAGTCACCCATGAAACACGGAGGTGCCGCCTGTGAAGCACAGAAGCCGGGCAGCCCACAAAACACGAAGCACTGCTGCCCACAAAACGTGGAGCGGAGCTGCCCATGAAAAACGGAATGGAGCCACCCACGAACAGAGTGAGCCGCCTCCGCGGAAGGCCGACTCAGCGCGTGGCCACAAAGACGGGGGAGACAAGAAGCAGACATAGGAAAAAAAAAAAAAAACAGAAGAATGGACACACAGCAAGAGTAAGCAGAAAGGGGGGGTATGTAACCAAATAATAATAATAATAATAATAATAATAATAATAATAAAAATAAATCAACTAATTTGTTCAAAGCAACACAGAGGTTCTATTCATTTCTTCAAAGGTTTCATCTACAAAGATTGAAAAGGACCATTAAGATATACCAAGTGGGAAGTAGGTCTGAAGAATGGAGGGAAGTAGAGTTTAGCCATTACCTAAGTTCCAGAATCTCTCTGCCAAGTTGACCTTCTGAAGCTCTTTTGCTTAGTTCTCCATACACAGTTGGAGCTCTCAGCCACCTTAGGGACCTGGCAGTTTAGACAGGCCACTGTCTAGCACTTCATCTATAAGGAACCCAAAATCACTTCTCTCCCTTAGATATCTCCTAAGATAAAAGAAACGTTGGGGAGGGAAACGGATATGGCTCAAGCAACTGGGCTCTACCTTATAGGAGGTCCAGGGTTTGATTCCCGGTGCCTTCTGGTGAAGGTAAGCTGGCCTGCACAGAGTGCTGGCCTGCACGGAGAGCTGACCCATGTGGAGAGCTGGCTCGTGCGGAGAGCTGGTGCAGCAAGATGACACAACAGAAAGAGACACAGAGGAGAGACAATAAGAGACGTAGCAGACTAGGGAGCTTAAGTGGCACAAAA
>PVKH010033168.1:0-12056 GCA_004027955.1 Chaetophractus vellerosus | reverse complement strand
TCTCCGGGCTTATCTCCTGTTTCCTCCACAAGGTCAACTGTAGACTATGAGGCTCCCTAGGCTTTGCCTCTCTCCACAAGGCCAGCTGTAGACTATCAGACGAATGCTCATTTCTATCCGGGCCTCTCCTTCCTCATGACAAAGCTCCTCCATCTGCTCGCCTCCCCCGGCTCCAGCGTCAAAACTCCGACATGAGAACTCCAACTCAAAAACTACTCCTACTCTTTCCTTTGCTGTGTCTTTTATCTTTGAGACCCCACCCACCAAGGGGCGGAGCTCAGTGGCTCAGTGTCCTACTGACGTGGCCCAGTCAACGCCCTAGTCATAACTTAATCATGCCCAGATGAACAGACCAGTTTAAAAGCATAATCCAATATCTATTTTTGGAATTCATAACTATATCAAACTGCCAGAGTGCTACACTAACTATAAAGAATTGAGATGGAAATACTCAATACAACCACATCCCTCAAAAATGGATAATTAAGAGAGGGAGGCTACAAATGAAAAATACTAAGAGATGGAAATAGAGGAAAGAGTCCTGGTTCTTTAAAAATTCCTGTGTGCATTCCATGTTCATGGATTAGAAGACTAAGTATCGTTAAGATGTCAATTCTACCCAAACTGATAAACAGATTCAATGCAATCTCAATCAAAATCTCAATAGCCTTTTTTGCAGAAATGGAAAAGCCAATTATCAAATTTATTTGGAAGGGTAAGGTGTCCTGAATAGCCAAAATTGTATTCAAATAGAAGAATGAAAATGGAGGACTCTCACTTCCTGACTTTAAAGCATATTACTTAGCTACAGCGGTGAAAAAAACAGCATGGTACTGACATAAAGATAGACATATTGACAAAAGAACTGAATTGAGAACTCAGAAATAGACTCTCACGTCTATGGTCAAGTGATTTTTGACAAGGTTGTCAAACCCACCCAGCTGGGCCAGAACAGTCATTTCAACAAATGGTGCTGGGAGAATTGGATATCCATATCCAAAAGAAGAAAGTGGACCTCTACCTCATACCATACACAAAAATTAACTCAAAACAGATCAAGGATCTAAATATAAAAGCAACAACCATAAAACTGTTAGAAGAAAATGTAGGGAAACCTCTTCAAATTCTTGTGGTAGGTGGTAGTTTTCTTAAACCTTACACCCAAAGCGTGAGCAATGGAAGAAAAAATAGATAAATGGAACCTCCTCAAAATTAAGCATTTTTGTTCTTCAAAAGACTTTTTCAAGAAAGTCAAAAGGCAGAATATATTTAGAAGAACTGAAAGTAAGGCCATGAACTGACATTTGCACACTGATGTTCACAGCATCATTATGCACAATTGCTAAAATATGGAAACAGACCAAGTATCCATCAACCTATGAATGGCTAAACAAAATGTGGTGTATACACACAATAGAATACTGTATACCTGTAAGAAGAAATGAAATTGGATGCATATGACAACAATATAAGATGAACCTTGAGGACATTATGTTGAGTGAAATAAGCCAGAAACAAAAGGACAAATATTGTGTGGTCTAACTAATATGAACTAAATATGATGAGTAAACTCACAGAGTTAAACTCTTAAGATATAGGTTACCAGGAAATAGAGTGTGGGTGAGAAGGGGAGCTGATTCTTAATTTTTAATTAGATTTATTGTAAAAGTGTAGAAGTGAATAGAGTTGATGGTAACACATTATAGTGAGTATAACTAACACTGCTGATTCATAAAGGTGATTGTGGCTGAAAGGGGTAGTCTGTAGACTTAAATGTCAATTGAAAGGAAGCTATAGAATAATCTAGGGAATGAATAACATACTGATTTCAGTGGTGGATGAAGAATGTTCTTTTTTTTACAAAGAATACAGTGATACAGGGGGAAATTATAACCAATGTATCTTATGGATGATAGTTAACAGTTATATTGTAATATTTTATAGCAATAGCAAAAAAGATAGACTAGCAATTCTAAGGGACAACAAAAGGGGGATATAAGTGGTGTGGGATTTTTCCTTTTGGAGTAATGAAAAGGTTCTAAAATTGACTGCGGTGATGATAGCACAACTCTTTGATGAAAATGAGAGCAACTGAGTGTACACTTTGAATGGATTGTACAAAGTATGGGACTGTATAACATAGGGAATCCAGTGGTGGAAGAAGGACTGTGGTTAACAGAACAAATATAAGAATGTTCTCTCATTAACTATAACAAATATATAATACTAATGCAAGGTGTTAATCAATTGGGTTGGGGGAAAATACACCAAATTTAAGATATGGCTCTAGTTCATAGTTTGAAACAAATGTTTCACAACAATGCAAGGTGTTGGTGGTGGGGGGATGAATGGGAGCCCTGTAGGATGATATGCATGTTTGCTTTAAAAGTTCACAACTTTTACTGTACACTTACTATTTATGTATGTGCATGTATGTATGATATACTTGAATAAAATTTTATTTAAAAAAAATCCCTGTGTGCTAAGTAAAGTGACGGCATCAAATTCTGGTTCACAGTTTGATTCCCAGAAGCCTTCTGGCTATAACCTGGCATTATTCTAAAGCAGAAGGAAAAAAAAAATGAGCTGTTAAAGTTTGCCTGCCCCCTAATACTGGCTGAGAGCAGTTTAGTTGTCTGATGCCATTTCTTGGGATTTCTTTCTTTTGAAATTCTGGCAAATGGAACGGCTTCTTTGGAATTTTCTCGACCTGTTAGTATCAGTGGCAGTGGGAGCTGAAAGCTACTCAATTCATTTCTTCTCAAAGAACAAACATATCTTATAGAGAAGTCAATATAAAAATACTTTAGGAGAACACCAGTCAGAATTATGAAATATACAGGTTGAAACTTGTATTTCTCTTTTCTACTTCTAATCCCCAAGAATCTAGTATGTATTGTCATCTGAATGATTAATTCAGTTCCAGCAAAGTCTGGGAGAATGTTTTTGATTGGAACTGTTTTTCTACCTTTGCCTTCCTTTTCTAAATCATAATTTACTTTCCAGCATCCTTTAGTCTTCAGTTTTCTTTGTGCTGTTAAATTAATTCTTTAAACAAGTTCATGCTAATATGATGACCAGTTTATTGGATTTTATCTTCAGGTGCCACATAGGCCTTCACCTATTTGAAATTCGCATATGACCTCAGTGGTGGTAATGTGATGCACTGTGGTGATATTTTAGAAGCACACATCCCAAACCTCATAATGTAGCCAGATGCTTATTACCACAAACGGGGATCACAATAAGAATGGAGAGAAGGTGTTGTAGAGCTTTTTGCCTTCTGGATTCCATTCTTCATGTAACTGTAGGAGTTTTTCCACTTTTCTTTATTCTCTCATGAATTATTTAATTGCCTCATCCCCCCGTTCCATATGTATCAGTAGGTAGAAGAGCTGATAAGACTTGATCAACGAGAGCTTGTCTCAATTTAGTTATTGATGTAAAGGCCGGATCATTATTGAGGAACTCCCAGATTTAGTTATTTAATAAACCAGATGTTGGAAACTATTAGCTCAAAGCTTATAACTGGCTCACAGATGTGCTTAGTTTTACACATTTGTTTAAAAAGAGAGTGTTTAAAAACTGGGACATTTTCCCACAAATCCTGGATTTCTGGTTTCTATGAACGAAACTGAGATCTGGCCAGCCTGGACTCAACTTGTCTCCTCTGGAGCTGGTAGCCATTCCTACCTTTATTTGTGACATATGCTCTCCAGTTTGCCACCATTCCACCTACTCTATTCCTTATACCTTCCTCAATTTACCCATCTCAGGCCAAGCCCCAGGAGAGGTCTGAGATTAAGGCAGCATTTTGTTTTTGTCATTTGCTACATTTAAAAATGAGATTTTTTAGCAATAAATTAATATGGGCTCTACAAATAAAACTATAGGAAGTTTGACAATATTTGTTCCATTAGTATCTACATTTTTAATATGTTACTTGCCCATTTCCTTTATTAGAATGTAGTCCTTTTAAATCTATTAAATGAATACTCATGTACCTTGGATTGACTTTTCTTTGGCCTCCCGTGAAAGAATTGTTGGTTTAGACACAAAATTTAACATAATACATTTTCCTGTTATTAGTATGCATTTGCCACCTGTTAGCCAAATAGATGCAAAATTGCTTATTAACAAAGTTGTGAGAATAAATGGATAAAATGTAAAAATAAATGAACTCCTACACTTTAGGATGTCTACATTGTGGAGACGGATTTTCCTTGAAAATGTGCCAATTTTTTTTCAACTTTTGGATCGCATCTTATTATCCTGGCTGTAATTAGAAATCTTGTGAAATTAAGAACCATTAAATTCAATGAGTTTTCAGCATCAGAAATTTGCCCAGAGGCACCCAGCTGATGGTTCTGCCTGGGATTGGGCTTTCACAGAGTTCTCCCTCCTCTCCTCCTATTCACTCTGAAAAGGAGCGTCTTTTCCATTTAGCTAATTAATTACACCTGCCAACAAGCAGATGGTCTGTAGCCTTTGAAGCACAGAAATAGCTAGGTGCATATCAGCTAACTTAAGCTTCCTTCAGTAGCAATTCAGAATATAACTCTTGAAGCTCCAGAGAAAATAGAATATTGAACTATTACAAAGAAAACAAAAATACTTTATATTTTTACTTCAAAAACTTGGTTTAAGTATAAAATTTTCATTTTTTTCTGTGATCTCAACACAAACATACATTTAAAATAATTATGTTTAGCATCTGGGTTGGAACAATACTTGCCAGATGTTGCCATCTAATTGTTCTGAGCTCTGAAGTGAAATGAGAATAGAGAAGAGCCACTCAGAAAATTGTTAAGAACAGTTCTCAAAATATTATAGCTTTTTAGTAAATAATGTTTGGTGTTGTCGTTTGTTAATTATAAGGAAAGATATGTACGTAACAATGGTAAAAGTACAACTAAGGATACTCAGTGATTCTATTATCTCTCTCTCTCAATATCACCACTTATATTCCAGATTTTTTATGCTAGTCTGTTTAGTCTTTTTCTTTTCTCTTTTTCTTTTTTTAAACTTTTATTTCAAGCTAGGTAGCTTCAAGTAGAGATTATTACTAGGCTTTATTTTTCTATGTATAATTCCTTCAAATATTATATAGCTGTTTAAGCACATGCCCAACCAAACTAAATTAGGTATATAATATGAATGTATAAAAGGTAATCTTTGCAGTATTCTTTTTTGTGAAATATTTACACTTAAATATTTAGTTTCATCAGTCTTTAAAAATATTGCATCTTATCCTACTTTATATGTGAGAAAATTTCTTTGAAATATAGTGGAGTATCTAAAATTGAACATATCCTTTTGCTAGAGGTAGGATAAAAATGTCCATATTCAATATTCTATATTCTTGTCTGATTTCTCAGACAAGAATATAGAAATTATATTTATTGAAATTAATATAAGACAAATTAATAAAATATGCCAAACTCTCAAATAAAATGACCTCCTTTTGCCACTATTTTGAATAGAAATTGTTTGATGTATTTAATCATATTAAAGAAAGAAGGATAATTTTAAAGGTTATGCCCTAATAAGATACTCCAGTTCTATTGTGATTTTGAGTGGTATACAAAGCTATTCAATAAGTTTAGCTGCAGAAAAGATACTCTAAAAAAGTTGTTTTAAACTGTTTTCTAATTGTGGATTCTTTTTATTCCATTATATGAGCGTTACCTCATTTGGCTTTAAAATAATTAGAATATTTAGGTAATGTTAAAATAATCTTTCATTGATTTGATTTCACTAGTTTGAAGCATTTGATATATTGATTTCTTTGTATTGATTATTCAACAACATTTAATAGGAAAAAACAGAGTGAAGATTTGGTAGGAGAACCAAGTGTCCTACACCTTTAAACTACTCTTTCATATTTTTTAAAAATGCAATTGCACAGCACACGGAGGTAGATTCTACTCAGGCTATGATTTTGGATATGGTAATTAAAAATCATTTTACCCTATTCATTAAAGCAGAGCTTCCAAGGAGGGCGAGCATAGATAGAATTCCCACAGTACTTGACTATAATAAAATTGCCTTCCTTTCATTTTTTTAAAATTCAGTCTTTTGACTAAATTGAAGGGCTTTTCCTTAAGTGGGCTGAATTCTTTAAGTTTATTGTGCTGCCTTTTCCTCTGTGTCTACTTTTGACAGAGGCAAAAGGAATGCACCTCCGATGATGAGGTTGGGATATAGTCCAGACATCTAATGGAGCCAAGACTTTTTTTTAATGCATAGTTTTTCATGTAGAAAAGGTCCCTTAAAAGCATAATTTTACCTTTCAGCTCAATAAAATATTTTCAAAAAGGACTTCAGGGAAATTACTGTGAGTTCTTAATTATACTAAGAAGTAGATTACATAAAATGGAGTTGTGCCTCAGCTCTGCTTAAACTTTTTTTAAAATAAAGATTTCTGTCTTTCCTTCCTATTAGGGAGGCAATATGGATTTAAAAGTTTAAAAAACAGAAAGTAGACTGAGTTGGAATCATAGTTCTATATAACTCTTACAAGTTATTTGCCTCCCTAAAGTTTTCTCCTCTGTAAAATTAAACTAGTAGTAATTACCTCATAGATTTGTCAGAGTTAAAAGAAATATTGCAATAAAAATTTTCAAATAATGGCATCCTTTATAAAGAGGCAGCATTGTAGTGAGGTGGTTAACAATTGGCTTGGGAGCCAGGCAGGCAGGCAGGCAGGCAGGCATTTGAATCTTCGTCTGATCCCTGACTATGTGTGAGGCATTTGGCAACTTGCTTCAACATTCTGTGTCTCCCTTTCTAAGGCTTTCAGGTATAGGAATCTCTGCCAGCCCCATAAAGGGAAGTTCTGGGTTTCAGCATCTTAAGTGTTATTTTTATTTTTGATCTATTTTTTACTGACTTGTTTTCCAGGAGCTGCTGTCCCCATCCGCAATCTGACTGCTCCCATTTATTTAAGAAAAATCTGACACAGAAGTGGATGGAGCCCAAGAGAAAAGTGGCTGTGGGAGGGTGGTGTGGAGATGCTCTCTCTGCCTTTGCCCACCCCAATGTCCCTCCACTGTCTTCTTGTGCCCCCCTACTCCCTCTCCCACCAGATTCTGTTTTGTGGGGGAGTGGTGGCTGCTTCCTTTGCCCCTGCAGAAAGGGAAGGAGTGTCCAGGAGAATAGGAAGGGCAGGATCTTAAGTAATTTTATGGGTGTCCAGAAAGATCCCTATGGGGCATCCAGAACTCCCATAAGCAAGTTAAACTATATATATATATATAGTTTAAATGAGCAAACACACATAACCACACATTCTAATTTGGCCTTATAGTCTTTCTCTTAAACTTTCTCTCAAAAGGATAATTATGAGAGGGAACAGAGAAGATTATCAAGCAGGATGGAAGATATGTGCTCACCAGAGAACTCTCATATCTTCCCCTTAATAATATCACACCTTTTGATCAGTTACTGGTGACAGACTGTTGTGAACCGTTACATATGTTAACTCATGTTCTATTACAATTGCCCTGTGTATTAGTCAGCCAAAAGGGGTGCTGATCTAAAATACCAGAAATTGGTTGGTTTTTATAAAGAGTATTTATTTGGGGTAGAGGCTTACAGTTACCAGGCCATAAGCATAAGTTACTTACCTCACCAAAGTCTATTGCCCTGTGTTGGAGCAAGATGGCTGCCAACATCTGTCAAGAGTCCAGCCTTCCTGGGTTCCTCCCTTCCTGTGGCTGGCTTCTCTCTGGGCTAAAGCTTTCATCTCTGCACAAGGCCAGATGTAGACTGTCAGGCTAATGGCTTGTCTCTTTTCCAGGGGCCTTCTCTCCTTCCTCACAACCAAGCTCCTCTGTGCGCTTACTTCCCCAGGCTCCAGCATCAGAACTCAGCATCAGAACTCCAACTCAAAACTCCAACTCACTCCTCTGCTCTGCCATGTAGTTTTATCTCTGAGTCCTACTGATGTGGCCCAATTAAAACCCTAATCATAACTTAATCATGCCCAGAGGAACAGACCAGTTTACAATCATAATCTAATATCTATATTTGGAATTCATAAATATATCAAATTGTCACACTCTGTGAGAGAGGTACTATTAGTATCTCCATTTTATAGAAAAGGAACTGAGACTTGTGGAGGATACCAAATGTAACTGTGATTTCACAAGTAGTGTATGATGAAGACATTGTTACTTATGCAGTCTGATCCCATAGTCTGAGCAGATATCCACTCTCCTAATAATTTTCCCTTTTGAGATATTGGCATCTTGAGTTGACTGAATCATCTTGCTTTGTTAGGCTTCTTGGTCCTTGGGTCCTTTTATCATGTTCAGCCTCAAAGGGCAGTCCAATACCCAAAATAATTTAAATCTTGTTTATTAACTGTAATATAAAGTGTGTATCTTTACTTAAAAGACATGATCGTGTAAGTTACAGACCATTACTATTGCCTAGTGGAGCCTGTTTTCATAGGACATCAGACATGCTAATACAATTTTAAAATATTTTTTACAAGAGGGGAAAATGAGGGTGGTGTTGCTATGGCCATAGAATATAATGATTCATAAAAACAATATAAATATTTCCTATGAAAGTTTTAATGATTATTTTCCTTCAATTACCTTTAAATCTTAAACATGTCTCAGCAAATACAGCTATTTGGTTACATCTAGTCTTTACTCAAGTGTAACGACCTTTCTTTCCCTACATCAACTAGCAGTATTATAATAGCAGTGTTTGACACACACCTTACCTTTATCACCCATTTTATTGATCTAATTTTTTAAAAAACATAATAAATTTAAACAAAAGTGTGGCACAGTCCCACCCCCTTCTCAACCATAAACTACACAGTTGTATTTAATAGTGCCCTGTATTTCCTTATTATTCCACCATGCTACAGTTAGAAATGCCAGACCCTTTATCATAGAAGAGTAAGTCTCAGCCTACTTCTCCAGGTCCTTTGGAAATCACCCTAATTTCTTTGAAGCACAGTAATAATGGCAGTGGAGGTAAAGGTCACGTGGATATTAGACACTGCCAGAGGAGGTTTTGTAACCTGTGAACTATGTACCAATCTGAACTGAATAGAGGAAAATCTAAAAGCCACAGATGCTGTCAAAGAATGTAGTTACAAAGATGACAAGTAATGACTCAAAGGGTTAACTCAACTTGGTATCCAAAATTACTCAGTGTGTGAGAAATAGCAAGTTGTAGAATTTATGATCTTGTTCTTAGGGACAATTTATCTTGTGAAATACGGAAAATCCAAATCATTTCATTAACCAGCTTTGAAAAGATATTTAATAATATTTTAGCTCAGTATTATCGAGCTTTAAAATTATTATGTGATATACCAACCTTAACTTAATGAAGATTTAATATGACTCTCAAAAGTTTTCATTTTATCTTCTTTTCTCCCAGAAGATTCATAGTTCAACCACTGCGCATGGAATTAAAATGCTTTGTATAAAGGAAGTCCCTGTTATCTTAATAACCTATTTTGAAGTAGCAACTACTTTTTGAATACCTAGTATGTACCAGGCACTTTATATACATAATCTGTAATTTTCACTGTAATCCAACAAGGTCAATATTATGTCTATTTTAGAGATAATAAAAAATAAACTAGAATGACTGACCAACTTCCAAGAAATCACACAGTTAAAAAGAGTAAAGCAGGGGGAAGGAGTGAAAGAGAAATTTCTGGAGTGATAAAAATATTCTGTGTCTTTATCTGGATTGTGGTTACGTGGATACACATGTATACACACAGTATGTATGTATGTGTTAAAACCAGCTTAAGAGTCACACATTTTACTGTAGATAAATTATGTTACATTTAAAACTATATACAAATTACTCTAACTCCATAGCTATTTCTTTTTCTCTTTTGTCATGGTGCCCAATTTTACATATTTTGGCAATTAGTGCTTTGCATCCTGATTTTCTCCAGACTAAAACTCCATTTTAAAAGAAATAGTCAGTTGGGATAGTTTATTGTAGATTTTTAAAGTGTTCCTGTACCTGCTTCTTTCTGTTCTAATTTATGACTTCACCTTTAATTTCCCACTGTATATAATGTTGTCTTTTTATTGTTAGTATTACTCTAATATTAGATTCATTTTCGCTGAGACATCCATGCCACCAAATCACATATTAATAGACCCATTATTTTCTTATGTAGTCTTTTAAACATCTTGATATATTTGAAAATCATATTACCCTCATTTTGCAAGATTAGCTCATTCTTTTTTCTCTTGCTATCTTTTATTTGCAAGTCATAACTTGCCAGCAATAGACATACTTAGTGATATTATTTATTATTACTGTCATCAGAAAAAAGCCATACTTTTTCTGAAATATGGTAAAGTAATAAGGAGGAAATTACATGTTGGGAGAAGAGTTATTAAAACTGTACACATTAATGTAGTAGGTGAGATATTTTTAAATGACCTAGCAGTATATACCAGGCTTATTGTATTAAAACTTATAAATAAAATGAACAAATTGTTTCTAGGTCCTAATATGACTTTCCAACCTTATTGGTAATGAAAACATTGAACTCTACTGATTTGTTCTGCTGAAGTAATTTCATTTTCTAGAAACTTGGCTACGTTATTTAAAAGAATTGTCATCTGTGATGAAGGCTTTCGGGTGGATAAGGGAATAAAAATATTTGAACATCATTATGTACAGAGGAGTGTTCTGTTTTAATAGCAAGAAGACATTATGGAATTTCTCATTCATTCTCTTTATATATCTTTGAGTGTGTTCATTCCTGTGATCAGAGAGCTATTCACCTAGTGTGAACTTTCATCCATCTCCCAGAATTCATACCTCACTCCTTTTTCATATTTATCAATATAGTTTTAATATATTTTTTAAGATCTTTTGAAGGTGTCCCTTTTGAAAAATCGAATGTGTTTCCACCAGAAAAATAATTTTAGAACTGTGAAAATAGCATTTGGTCCATAAATTTAGTCAGTTATTTACTAATAACTTCAAATAGAGATAAGGTTTTCATAATCCTTTATATATACATCATACTAAGACCTGGCCTCAAGTAAACAGAAATAATTTTCTTGCCTTTAAAATTATACTTCAAAAGTAATATTTGAGGCCATTCAAGATGTATTTATTTAATGCTATTTAAGTAGTATTAAGAGACTTAGTTATTGGAGAAGTACAAATTAATACCAATATACACCAACCAGAATGATGTCAATGAAACAGATAGAAAATATCAAGCATTGACAGGGTTATGGATTAACTAGTTTTCTTACACACTACAGATAGGAGTATAAATTGGTAAGGCCACTTTGGAAAGCAATTGCCACTATGGCCCACCAAGTCCCCTTCTAAGTATGAACTCAAGATCAATGTGTACATATAGTCAGCAAAAGGTATATTCTAGAATGCTCAAAGCAACACTATTTGTAATTACCCAAATGTGGAAAGTACTTAAATGCCCATCAACAGAGAATGGGTAAACAAAACATGCAACAACATACAGGAATAAGAATCAGTAATCTACAATTACATACAACAATATGGATGAATTTCAAAAACATCATGTTGAGCAAAAGAAGCTGGACCAAAAGAATATATAGGGTATTATTCTATTTATGTAAAATATAAAAAAGGTAAAATGATCTTATTCAAAGTCAGGATACAGGTTCCTGTAGGGAGTGATGTGAGGAAGAAAGCACAAGAAGAGCTTCTGGATAAAGGTGTGTTCTGTTTCTTGATATAGATGCTGGTTATATATACATGCACATTGATTTTGCCAGATGTTGCTCTATCTATGTTGGAGGAACAAGCTAAAATGGAATCTGGGTCCTTGGTGAATGTAGATTTTCCATAATAGCCTTGGATCACTTAGCCAGACTTTTATTTTTTACTTTTTAAAAATTTATTATACATCCCCCCCTTTTGCTTGTTCTTGCTGTGTTCATTTTTCTCTGCGTCCCTCTGTGTCTGCTTGTCTCCCCCTGCTGGGGTGACCTGCCGAGTCAGCTCACCGGCGCGGTGGCCCGCCTGCTTGTGGGGGCTTGCCCTTGCTCACGGGG
>PVKH010033167.1:0-12068 GCA_004027955.1 Chaetophractus vellerosus | reverse complement strand
ATTTCTTTGTATTCCCAGTGGTGGGGTGGGTGGGAGAGCTGGTTTATTTCTAGCTCATTCTTATATTGAGGGTGAACCCTCTGGGGTCCCAGCTTTGTAGGGGTGGGTTAGGATGGGGGAGAATTTCCTATGAAACCTCGCAGCCCTGGGTTTTGTCTGCTGTATAAATATACATTTTTATTTAGATAATTGTTTAAATGATGAGATTATGGGAGACTTAACTTCTACATGTTTTCCATTTTAAAAATTAACCAAAAAATCAAAATAAAAACAAAATGTTAAGATAAACAAAAACAAATCTGAAATACTTTTACAAGGTCAACATGAATGAGAAAAAGATGGTTACACAGCCAACTGTGTATATTTAAATCTACTACTTAATCAACACCAGTAATTATGGCAGAGTTGAGTGGCCCTATAGGATAAGAGAACTTTGGCAAATATTTCTGTTAAGGTTGAGGAGAAAACCTTCTGTAGTCTGAAGGCCCTCTTTAGAGGTGGGAAAGAAGAGGGATGAGAAATCTTAAAGAGGAAGCACTGGTGTACTGGAGAGCAAAACCACATTCCAAGGAGGGGGTATTAGTTTCTCTTGGTGCTGTAACATGACATGGTGAATTCAGTGGCTTAACACAAATTGAAATCTTAACAGTTCTGGAGGTCAGAAGTCCAAAATGGATCTCACGAGGCTAAACGCTGTCAACAGGGCTGTGTTTCTTCTGGAGTCTCGAGGGGAGTCTGTTTCCTTGCCTTTTCTAGTTTCTAGACGGCCCCTGCTTTCCTTAGCTCTTGGCCTCCTTCCATCTTTGAAACTAGCAGCGACCAGCTGAGTCTTAGCCAGGCTGCTTCACTCGAAGTCTAACTCTTCTGCCTCCTTCTTCCACATTTAAGGATCTTTGGGATTACATTGGGACCACTTGGATAATATCCCATGTCATGGTCAGCTGATTAGCAACTGTAATTCCGTATGCTATTATAATTTCCCAAATTGCCACACACTGAAACATATTGGTGGGGATTAGGAAGGCCGCTATTCCACCTACTGTAGAGGCAGAGGTCTTTGGGTCCAGTTAAGATGGGGAATGCTTGTGCAAATTGTCTGCAGATCATTGACTTCTTAAGCAAAGGTTTTTTGTAGAATGAAACACTGATAAAGAAAACCACAGAAACAAATGTACAGCGAAGGAATGATTAAAAGGCAAACACTACTGTAACGCTCGCCTACCTCTAGATATTGAACTTCGACAGGCGTCACAGGTGCCCCCGCAGGTGCCTCAACCCCATCCCAGTCAGTAACTTTCAAAATGACTTATCACCTGGTAGACACAACTCTGGATAAAGCAGAAAAGGGAGTAAATCACCTTTTTGCTCCCTCTTTTGGCCCTGCTATGATTTCTTCTCTGTAGCTGTAGAGAAGGCACGGGGGTAGGCAACCATGCTTCCTTCTGAGGCTCTCCTTGCTTTTAAACACGATTCCCAAGGTACAGCCTGGGACCCCCAGGAGTATCAACCAGCACATAAAATCAGGTGGACAGACTGACGTCACACTTTCTGTAGCAGCAGAGCTAATGCATCTGCAAAGCTTTTTATATAATAATAATAATAATAATGTGTTTTACGGTGCCAGTTCTTTCAAAAAGGCTTTAATGGACAGTCTCAGTTCTTAGGAGCAACTTTCTCAGCCCATGAAAATCTTTCCTATTATATGCATACAATTAAGGTGCACATATAATTGAATGATTCTTTCTGGGAATAAAACATGCAGTGAGGCAATTTCTTGGGGGAGTGGGAAGTAAAGTGTATTTTTCTTTTTTATTTATTTACTTATTTAAAATTTTTGTTGTTGTTGTTACTTATCCCCCCCTTTCTGCTTGCTCTTGCTGTGTTCACTTCTCTGCATTCTTCTGTGTCTGCTCTGTCTCCCCCCCGCTGTGGTGACGCGCGAGCCAGGTCACCATGCAGGCGGCTCTGCCCCGCTTGTGGGCGGGTCTGCTTCCGTTCCCGGGTGGCTTTTTGCTCCGTTCGTAGGCGGCTTTGCTCTGTTTGCAGGCGGCTCGCCCTGCCCATGGCGGCTCTGCCCTGCCCACGGCGGCTTTGCCTTCTCAGGCGGTCTGCCGACTCGGAGAGGTCCCCGGGAATTGAACCCGGGGCCTCCCATGTGGTGTACCAGTGCTCTATCCACTGGGCTATACAGCCGGCCCCTGAAATGTATTTTTCATAACTGAGTGTGCTGGTTTGAAGCTGTACATACCCCCGAATAACATGTTCTTAAATCTAGTCCATGTTTTGGGTGTGAGCCCATTGTAAGTACGTCCTTTTGACGAGGCGACTTCAGTTAAGCTGTGAGCCACCTTATCCTGGATGGGTCTTAATCCTATTGCTGGAGTCCTTTATAAACGAATGAATACAGAGAGAGAGAGAGAGAGAGAGAGAGAGAGAGAGAGAGAGAGAGAGAGAGAGAGAAAGCCACAGAGCAAGAAGCTGACATCACCCAAACCTGGAAGACAGGGAAGAGATGAGCAGACGCCGCCATGTGCCTTGCCATGTGGCAGAGTCGCCAGGATCGCTGGCAGCCCGTCTTTGGGAAGAAAGCATTGCCTTGATGATGGCTGGATTTGGACAATCTCACAACCTCAAGCTGTAAGCTAATAAATTCCTGTTGTTTAAAGCCAACCCATTTCATGGCATCTGCTTTGAGCAGCCTAGGAAATGAAAGCATTGAGCTACTGAAGTAAGTCATTACTGGGGAAACCATGAACTAGACATTTCATTATTATAATTCAAAAATTTCACGCACATTATTGAGTCTCATCATCCTTATGAATATGGTATTAAGTTTGCTAAATTACCTAATCCTAGCCCAGAATGTTTTGTTTAATACTGGGCTTATGATTCCTGTATTAGACAGCTGGGAAGTCACGTGTTGGCGTCCTGCCGAGTCGGGAAATTATACATTTGACGGTTATGAAATTGCGCTTGATTGATGCAATCACTGCCATCTTTGGCATTGTGCAGATATGCAAGCAGGAGATTTCCATTCAAACAATTACGCGTGATGAAGTCGTGTTACATGGGAGGCTCATCCCTGTGTTTATTTCTGTCTAAGTGGGAAGGAGGATGGAGAGCAGGGCATGGGCCAAGGTACAACACTGCCTGTGAACCCACATAAAACAACCAGGGAAAGAGTAAGGTTGAGTAATGAACGCAGTGTGGATTTGGCCGTGAAAAAAGCTAGCATCCAATTAGATATATACCTATGACATTATCCCTCAAAGAGGATTAAAAGGCAGAGGCACAAGGTAGGAGCTTGGAAAAATTAGCTTCCTTTCCCAGGACGAGTCCTTCCCGGGGGTCTAGGAGATGTGGGCAGGCACAGCTACGGCAGAGCTGGTCACTCTCCTCCTGCACTGCCTAGTACCGTCCAGAGCCTGGAGGCGGGGAGGGGGATCAGGGGCGCCCCCTCCCTCCTGGCTCAAGATTAATTAAGCTGCTGACCAAACAAAGGAGCGCCTCCCCTTTGATAAGAGGTACCCAAGTAGGGGGCTCGGCTTTCTTTAGGGAACGCTTTAAAGACAGCCCGCAGAGCCCAAGCCCTTCTCCTGATTGTGGAATCTCAGAACCCGGCTAGGAAGGGAACCTGCTGCCGCGGCTCCTTTTCACAGAGCTCTGGGTGCGTGGGTGGGTACACGGCAGGAACAAGGGAGGATTTCGGGGGTGTTTGCTCAGACAGCGTCCAGGTGCAGTGGAAAGGGGAAGACTGTCCACTGCCCCCGGCACAGATTCACAGCGTGGTGGGAAGAAGCAGGACCCTGGCAACCATTTGCTCCAACCCCGTCGTTTTGCTGATGAGGAAACTGAGACCCGGGGAGGGTGACTGGGATCACGCAGCTGGTCCAAAGTCCAGCGGGCCCTGGACTGCAGTTCTCCAGAATTGTAGTCCCGTGGACCTTTCCCGTGTGACTCACCGCACTTCCAAATCCGTTCATGTCATATAATTGGTCGCTTTTTAAACTTCCACTAGGGCAGAAGTGACATGAATTCAAGTTACATGAATTCAGATATATATTAGCTGTCTGTGAGATAATGCATGACCTTATTTAATCCTCAAAATAGCTCTGTAAGCTTGATATTTTTATTTTTTTATATTTTCTGGCTAAAAAGAAAGGGACATTATTAAACTATATTATATAGACCAAAGGATCTCCAGGAGGGCCAGAAGCCAGATGTGGATGCAATGCAGTCAGAGCTAACACTCAAACATGCTGGAGGCTTTGATGAAAATTCACGGCTGCTACCACCATTTAACACAAAAACTGCAGCTTTCATAGATACTGGGGGTCACATCTATGAAGATAAGAAGTGGGGTACCAGAAGCTCTGCCTCTGACACCCCTACCATGGTGTAGAGACTTCACCAGGTTTCCTTATTTGTTTTTTAATCTTTTAGATATCTTTAAATTTTTTTCTTTGGTAATATATATATAAGATAAAATTTGCCACTTTAACCATTTTTAATTCAGCGGTATTGGTCACATTCACAGTATTGTGCTGCTCTCATCACCATCCACTACCAAGACTATTTCATGACCCCAAACAGGGAACTCTGTGCCCATTAAACAATAACTCCCCCATCCCTCTCTCCCCCATGGCCTCCGGTAACCTCTAATCCACCTTTTGTCTCTATTAATTTGGAGATAACTAGATATTTCATACAAGTGGAATCATACAATAATTGTCCTTTTTGTGTCTTATTTCACTCAGCAAAATGATTTCAAGTGTCATCCAAGTTGTAGGGTGTATCAGAACTCCATTCCTTTTCATAACTGAGTAATATCCCATTGTATGAATATACCACACTTTGTTTATTCTTGGGCACAAAACTTGAGTTCTTTCCATCTTTTGGCTATTGTGACTAATGCTGCTAGGAACATTGGTGTACAAGTATCTGTTAGAGACCCTGCTTTCAGTTTTTTTGGGTGTATGCCTAGGAGTAGAATAGCTGAGTCATATGGTAACTCTATGTTTAACTTTTTGAGGAACCACCAAACTGTTCCAACAGTGGCTGCACCATTTTACATTTCCACCAGCAATGTCCAAGGGTCCCAATTTCTTCACATCCTCACTAACACTTGCTATTTTCTATAATTTTTAATAGAAGCCATCCTATTGGGTGTGAAGTGACATCTCATTGTGGTTTCATCTGAGAGGACTGGGGTGGTTAACGCTCAACAGGGTGGAAGGCCCGCCCTCCCCAAGTGCCCGGGCATAATCACCCGAATCACACGCATCTCTTGGCCCGAGGTGTCTTTGGTCCAGACCTCAGCTTCCATGGTTCTGTCTTTGAAGTCATTTTTCCTTCAATCTGTCTCTTCTCTGTCCCTTTTAGTCCAGGCTGGCAGTGGTTCCATTCATATGAAGTTCAAGAAAAAAAACTTGATGGTTTTGCATACAGTACACAGAGGTCCAAACCATCAGACTAAGAACTTTCCTCAGATCCTTTCTGGATAACTGCATTTCCAATCCTGACTTGAACTGAAATGGCTGACTAGTTGCATGTTCAGTTAAACCCTCACATGGAGCACTATTCTCTGGGGACTCACTTTTTGGAAGCTCAGAATTTTCCAAACCATCAGTTTCTGGTTTCTTTGACCCCAGGAGTTCAATATTCTCAGCTTATCCCTTTCCTCTCACATTTAACTATAAGAAACCATGTGGCAATTTCCACATTTAGTTTAGAAAGGTCCTCAGCTAGATATCTAAGCTCATCACTTTCAAATTCTGCCTTCCATATATATCAGGACTCAATTTTGCTAAGTTCTCTGCCACCTTAAAACAAGGGCTGCCTTTCTTCCAGTTTGCAATGACTCATCCATCATTTCTGTCTAAAGCCTCATCAGAAGTGCCTTTAGCAACCATATTTCTACCAACAGTCTCTTCAAAGCAACCTGGGCCTTTTCTATCAAGCGCCTCACAATTCTTCCAGCATCTGCTCATTACCCAATTATAAAGCCGTTTCCACATTTTTGGTATTTGCAATAACAGCACCTCATTCTTCTGGTACCAAAATTTGTTTTAGTTTCCTAGGCTGCTGAAAGCAGATACCGTAAAATACGTTGGATTTTTAAAAAAATTTTAGGAGGTACTGGGGATCGAACCCAGGATCTTGTACATGGGAAGCAGGTGCTCAGCCACTGAGCTACATTCACTCCCCGGTTGGCTTTTAACAATGGGAATTGATTAGCTTACAGTTTTGAGGCTGAGAAAAATGTCCAAATCAAGGCATCATCAAGGCAATGCTTTCTTCCTGAAGCCTGGCTGCCGGCGATCCTTAGGTCCTCTGGCCGCTGCCTCTTCAAATGGCCAGTGTAACCAGCTCATCTGCTTCCACCTCTCTTCTCGTTATCGTCAAGCTCCCTCCCATCCCTAGACCAGTGGTATTCAGTGCTGGTGGGAAAGCACGTAGGTGCTCCAAGCCAGGGACTCTCCAATATCAGTGTGCGCCAGAATCACCAGGAGACCTTGTTAAAACACAGAGTGCTGGGTCCACCCCCAGAATTCCCGATTCTGTAGGACTTAGGTAAGGCCTGGGAATCTGCATGTTGTACACGCTTCCCAGTGATGCCGTTACTGTTGAACCAGCGACCCCTAGGGGAACACTGTTCTAGGGCCTTGCTCAAAAGAGTCCCAGGGACAGCGGTGCCTGTACTACCTGGCAGGTCCGTCCCAGAGCTACACAGTCAATCTGCCTTTGGAGAAGATTCCCAGATGATTCATATGTCCCTTAAATTTTGAGAGGCTCTGCTCTAAATGAGTGGTTTTCCATTCTAGTTGCACATTAAAATAAAGCTATTATATATATATTTTTTTCATTTGGAAATTCTACCAAACTTCTAATTTTTAAACTGTAACAGTCCAACTAATTGTAAAGAATTAAGAAACATTTACTGCAAGTATAACAGAGGATGGGAATTATCCTTTAATAAAGAACTGTTCCAAATAAAATAATCACAAATAAATAAGAAAAAGAACAGCACAGTAGAAAACTGGGCAAAGGACAAATTATGCAACAGAAGTACAGATGAATAGTAAACTCAGAAAAAGCGTCAAGCTCATTAACAGCCAAGTAAATAATAGACGAAGGGTAAATTGGTACAGCTTTTTTGGAGAGCAAATTGGCAGTATGCTAAAGGGATCTCAAAAATCTCATCTCTGTTGATGCTGTAATTTCACATCTAGAAAATAAGGAAGCAATCAGAGAATATGTACAAAAGTGCTCACTATGGCATTGCTTACATAGCAAAAAAAAAATCGCTGATAATCAAATGCATGACAATAAGGAAACAGTTAAACAAATTATGGTATATCCATACCTTGAAATATTGTGCAGTCATTTAAACTATGTTTTTTTAAGAAGACTAAATAATACTAGAAAATGGCCACAATGTTAAGATAAAAGAAAAAAAACCAACAACTATACATACAGAAAATACATACTGGAAAAAAGAACACCAAAAATCATGGTAGGATTACAAATGGTTTCTATTTTTTTTTTGCTCAAAACTTCTCTGAATGTTCTAAAAGTTCTACAATGAACATGCATTCCTTTTTAAAGCTTCATGAAGTTAAATATTTAATTTAAAACAAGGAAATTGGAACCTGAAACCAGCTACTCTTTCCTTTTTTCTTTTTTTTTCAGTTTTGGAATTCTTTATTGGTCTGAATCCAAAAGCCAAAGCCAGCCACTCTGAATCCTCATTTGAAAGCAAGGTATATCTGGAACATCAGAGGAAATTGAGACCAAATGTTTATTTCCAAAATGGAAATATAGTACAGTCATTTCATATTTTACTGTTCAAATAGAAAACTCAGGGGAAACATGTAATAAATGCCAATTTTGATAAAAATCTTAATGGTGGAAGGAAACGGCAAGGTCCAGGCACTGATGGAAGGGGTAACTCCCGCTCCTGTTGAAAGTCGGCCTGCTGCCCTGAGTGTCTGGTTGTTCCTATAAACATCTTGTTATTGACTGCCTCGTTATTCAGTGTGTAAATGTTTTGAGAACTAAAGTCATCAGCATCTCAAAAAGAAAAAAAAGAATAAATTCAGAGGCTGCATAGGTGGCTTCCCCCCTCCCCCCCCACGCGCTGCTCTAAAGCTTCGTGGCCCGCAGTGGAGCTGGGGCTGCCACCCCGCACGCCATCGGGCTGGCTGTTTATTCTGAAATGAGCTCATGGAGGAAAAGCTGCCCTCGGCCGTTAGGCTGTGGGAACTGAATCGGAGCTTCCCAGCAACTGCCGGAGTGGGACTTTGACATCTCATTAGGACAAGTAAGAAAAACCTTTACAGTGAAAAGTGCTTTAAAAACAGCCGTATTACTCATACATGAATCTAATGTGAGCGAGTGTTTTACCTTCTACGTGCTGTTTTCCAGGCCGGTTGACGGCAGTTTCAGAAATAGGTTTCTTAAGCTTTGTCTTTGGCACATCCCTTGACCTCTCTGAGCCTGAATTTCTTCATTTTCAATATGAGGATGCTTTCAAGTGTTAAAATTCTATAATTCACTGGAAGCCCCATTTTTATTCATGCACACAGATATATAAATAGATACCACTTGATAAAATGGTCATCTGCAATGGGTGTTGACGGGAGGGACTTCTTTCTGAGAAGACCTTGTCCAGGAGACGAAAATAATTGACCTGGGAAGAGGATGTGGCTCAACCAGTTGGCCGCCTGCCTACCACATGGGAGGTCCTCGGTTCGGGTCCCAGTGCCTCCTAAAGAAGATGAGCAGATGCTGCAATGAGCTAGATGCCGCACCTGCCGCAATGAACAAGACACTGCACTGCCGCAACGAGCAGACGCCTTAACAAGAGATGCCACGAGCCAGCAGACGCCACAGCCCATGGGGAGTGAATGTGGCTCAGGCCATTGGCAACTGGCCTCCCATGTGGGAGGTCCCGGTTCAGTTCCCAGTGCCTCCTGGAGAAGGTGAACCAACAAGGAGCAGACAGACAAGAGACCCATGAGGGGCGGGGGATAAAAAAAAATAAAGTAAATAAATAAATCTTAAAAAAAAAAATTGACCTGCAGGGGCTTTCTGAGCAAATGGAAAGCCCCCGACAAAACTGCGGGTGAACAACACCTGCTGACAAACCAGTTTCATCCAGTAGAGACACTTATCAAAATGGACAAGGACACCATGCTAATCAATATATCTGCTCACCACTTTGCAAGACTCCCTCTAGGCAAAGTGGAAACATCGTCAGCCAGTCAGAACGTTTCCTCACTGCCTTCCGAGTTCGCCCTGTATGACTTCCCCCTTTCTACCTCCTCGGTGGAGCTCCCTTCTACTTTCTGAATGGGATGCTACCCGATTCATGAATCACTCAATAAAGCTGAGAGACCCCAGACTGCATGAAAAGTTTTTCTTTTAACTCACTTTAAGGACTGGTTTGGGATCAGGGCCTTGTTTATTTCAAAGATCTTCCCTGAAGATGGAAGCCAACTGGCTCAACTGAATGGCCACGGAAAATGTCCTCTTTCTTCTCCAAACTCCACGTATCTTCCTGTACCAGGAGACACGGTGTCTGAAGTCCCACCTTCACAGACTGATTATTTAGGGTTAGGCTTGCCCAGGGCCTGTCGTTAACACTATATAGTGAATGGAGGATAGGAGCATGGGCTCTGGACTCGGCCGGCCTGGGTTTAAATGCTGGTCCTTCCACTTAGTGACCTTGGGTAGGCTAGTTAATCTTTCTATCCTTCACTGTCCTCACCTGTAAAGTGGGTCTAATATTAATACCTCTCTCCTAGGGTTATTACAAGAATTAAGTAGGATGATACATAAAAAGCCTCATTATTATTTCTTCTGGTGGGAGAATTTCAGAGCAACTCAGGGCGTCTCAGAGCGAAATGCAGAATGGGCACTGACTAGAAACGGTGGTGGGCTTTTATTAGCTACTGGATACTTATACTTAGCCCTGAGGTGCACTTTATTGAGATTTGCCTAGTTTTGGATAAAGATTTGATATGAGTTTTCGAATTTCATGAATTAGTTCCTTCCCATCCCCAACTCCCTTCTATAATTGTCCTATCAATGTCTTCTGTCTCTCTTTGTAGGATAACTAGAAGCACTGGGCTTAGTCTGTCTCCTTCAGCTGTTGTGAATCCTATCTGCAGGCGGCAAAGTTCACGTCTGCTGCATTCCCGCTGGACCCACAACGGGGTAAACCAAGGCTAATTATTTTCAAAGATAGAGAAATTTTTGCTGATTTTCTAGATCTAACACAACATTCTTTTTCTTCCTTTTAAAACCACACCACTAGGCAGAAGTGTGTCTTCTACAAATGGGATACAGGGGGGATTTTCCATTTTTAAAGGTCCTGATGAGTTTAATGTGAATTGGATCTTATCCTGTTTCTGGAACCAACTGTCTGGTGTTAATAAAAGGCTTTTGCAGAATTCTGGGCAAGAGTTGTTAATGCAGGCTGATGGGAAACCTCCAGTAATGCTTTGCCAGGAAGGGAGAGACCAGTTCTCCTGACTTCTTCCCCACCACACTGGGACCCTGAGCCAAGAAATGATCCATCTTTCACCCATACGACTAGTTTTAGTTTGGAAAATTATAAATCTAGTTTGAGTACTTGAAGCAAGTTAGTGGTTGTGGTGGTTTGGGGCTTGTGCACCCCAGAAAAACATTTTCTTAAACTTGATCCAATCCTGTCGGTGTGAACCCATTGTAAGTAGGACCTTTTGATGAGGCTACTTCAGTTAAGGTGTGGCCAACCCAAACAGGATGGGTCTTAATCCTATTACTGGAGTACTTTATAAACAGAATATAATTTGGACATACAGAGAAAGCCACTGGATGGAAGAAACTGGTCAGCAGAACCTGGAAGAGAAGGGAGAGTCCAGGAGAGGCCGCTATGTGCATTGCCATGTGACCGAGGAGCCCAGGACCAAGGATCACTGGCAGCCAGGCCTAGAACGTCAGTCTTTGGGAAGAAAGCATCACCTTGATGATGCCTTGATTTGGACTTTTTCCCAGGCTCAAGACTGTGAGCTAATAAATTCCCATGGTTTAAGCCAACCCATTGCATGGTATTTGCTTGAGCAGCTCAGGAAACTGAAACAGTGGCATAGCTTGGTGACTAAAACCAGAGGTTTAAAATGGACAGTCTTGGACTCAAACTTCCATTTAGCCACTTACAGCTTTGTAAGTAATCAATATTTGGGCTAAACTTTCCTCCTTTGAATGATGGGAATAGAAATTAAATGAATTTATGAATGTAAAGCATCTGGCACATAATAGGAACTCAATAAATGGTAGTAAACATTATTGTTGTCACTGGCCAGCTAATGACCATTTGTATATTATTTTTGTTGTTGAGGAGGCATCAGGGATTGAGCCCGGGACCTCATATGTGGGAGGCAGGTGCTCAACCGTTGAGTTACACCTGCTCCCCTAGTGACCATATTTTTGACCACCAAATATAGGTAGTGGAGAAGGGAGGCCATAACTTAATCAAGGGAAGTGCATCCCTAGGTTGAAGCCCTCTGCTAGGAAGCACTGGAGAATCCCATCCTAGAGAGCTTCCTTGGCCTTGAATATTTAATGCAATCCAGATTTTCTCTTTGCTATTCCACTCAGCACTGTTGAACCCAAAGCCACTGAGAAGCTGCTAAGAATTTCAATAAACACCGTGAATTACTTTGAATTATTCTCCCATCAGCTTTGCCCAGATTCAGACAGTTACAAAGCAAGTAATGCACCTCCTACTTTATTTATCCGAGCAATATGAGTCGAGCCTATTCTACTGGGGATTCTTCCTTGGAAACGTATATACCTTTTACAATAGTGAGCAAAATTAGGACCCGCGGCCATTTTAAATGGGCCCCAATAACCTAGTGCATTACAATTATGTGCATTTTGTATCAATGGATTTTTCTTTTAAAAGATAGACTTGTCTGTTTCCCTGATGTGAAAATAAGATGGTGGCTAAGCTTGTGGTTTCCGGCCCGCTCCCTCTGCCCGTTGCAGCTGCGGGCACAGCGCTGGTTCCTGAGCTGCGG